>JASANN010000181.1:101629-119170 GCA_031762395.1 Calameuta pygmaea | reverse complement strand
TAGTAGTAGTAGTAGTAGTAGTAGTAGTAGTAGTAGTAGTAGTAGTAGTAGTAGTAGTAGTAGTAGTAGTAGTAGTAAAATATAATACCGCACAGACAACACAATGATTATCTCTCTGAAGCACGTGCTGATAAGAGAACGCCAGAGAGAAACAAAATGCCACTCAAGATTGGGACGAAGATGAGAATGAAATAGATGGAGGAATAAGGAAGAGGATAGGTGAGAGGTGAAACGTGGGACGCGAGATATGAGACGTAAGATGCGAGAGAAACTTCAGGTTGCCTAACGAGGGTGAGTGACTTGAAGTTGGCGCGGTGCAATGCTGCTGTCTTCATTAGATACCGGTTGCGACTAAGTTCATTACGGATGATCGTGTCTTTCATTGATTCCCCTTAATACGTATTCCTTGTCTCGGGTTATTTTGTCTTTAGACGTTTCTTGTGCAACTTGAGATGAACGTAGAAGCGTTTTGGGTTTTACAAATATTTGGGTTTAAAAAAAAATTTACATTTTTAAACCTAATCCTGCACTCGAGCATTGAGATTTATAGTTTGGAAATTTGAATATTAATTTTACACTAACCTGCACACGGATCGGCTATAAATTTTTGAATTAACACCAAACATAGATACCGACAATTTTTTATAAATGTATTTTTGGCTTTAAAACGGTTAAATGACCGGTCGATGGTTTAGTGTTAAGCGAATGACCACATTTTTTTTGCAGCAGAAACCATAGGAGTGGCTAAACTAAAATCAACGGATTTTAGTCAGACTCCGGTTTTGATAGTCAAGTGTTAATGATGCGTCCTGCTATTACGACATACATATATATATATATATATAACTAATGTGTGACGGGTACGGTTACTTAAGTCCGAATAAATACAAGACAAAATTTGACTAACTGTGTAGAATATTCTTTGTAGATGGCAAACAGAGAGATTAAGTGACGACTATCGAGTGCGCCTGCTATTTATTCGTGCAAACTAAAAAGAAAAGAAGATAAGAGAGAGAGAAAGATACTTGAGCATACCGAGTGAAGAGTGTCGCCCCCTGGACGGTTGAATATCGAATGAAAATATTACTAGTCCCAAATAATGGAATTGTAAAAGTCTTTTTTTTCACTTTTTTTCAAATATCAAACCAACTACCAATTTCCAATGCAAATGGAAACAGGAATAGAAACGAGACGAAGATGAGATTGGCAAACGACAGTCCTTCGTACAGCTGAACGCTCACGAACGAAGCTCTGGCAATTTCCTGCGTCTAATGGCACCGACGTAATAGGAACCTTTATTTCGTATAATTAATTCCCAGAGCGAATATTCCGACCCTGGGTATTACCCCGAAACTTTGTGCTTTCTGCTTCGACGACTCCGAAGCGTTAAATTTTCACATTGGCCGTTCAGCAGACACAGTCGTAAGATTTTGGAAAATTTTGTTAAGATTTGCAATCAGAGCGTCTAGTACTTTTAATAATTCAAGATAAACACTATATATGTATATATATATGTATATATATACATACATACATACACGCATGCAATAATACGGCTTCACGTTATAAATAAAATATTTATCAGACATTTAATCCCTTCCGCATGTTCGACTCCTACCCAAAGGGAACTACCCACACGTTTCACTAAATCATAGATCTCTTGATTTACAAAGGATTGTATGCTAATGGTTAAGTACAGAGAACGAGCGTTGCCAGGGCCAAGAATAATCAAAGCTGAAGATGTCTGCGGGTCGGTAGCTCGGTGACGAATGACGTATCGCGTGAAGTTATCGTCAATCGGCGAGCAGCTTCTCGATCATCAAGAATTCTAATATTTTCGGTATGGCTAGATAAAGAAAAGAAAAGAAAAAAAAAGGAATGACAGCCGCTTACCGGAACAATGGACGAGAAGTAAAAGCGTCCCGGCGTGGACACGAGCGTCGTACCAAGAGCTTGCGTCTACGTTGGGTTCAAAGAGCGAAAGGTCGAGGCCCTCCATGTCGCTCTCGCCGCAGGAATCGCTCAAGGATTCGAAACCGTTTCCCGAAATGGGAGGAACCAACTCTTCCTCAGGAACCACCTTGGTAGCCTGCCCGAGATTAATCTCCGATGACGTCTCACTTGGTCCCCGCCAATTTCGAGTAACCAGGGCCATCCCTTTTTCCGATTAAGCACTACGCACCATTTACTTTGATAATTCAAACTCGACAATTCTAAGTCGCACTGAAACGCTGAAACGCTCCAACGAACGTACCTATACTGGTTCTAATATAGAATCTCTCGTTCTCCCGCTCTCTCTCGTACTGTTTTCTCGCCTGTTCCTTCCTCCAAGACCTTGGACAGCAAATGAATTTTGTCACTGCACATTCTAAACAACAGTTGGCCTTCCTTCCTTTCTTGTCTATGGTTTATGGCTAAATATCAATTTTGGCGAAATTCGCGCGTCGCATGATTTTAATTTTCTTTTTCATAAAGACGAAAAAAAAAATCTTACTAATGTGGAATATATCGCGGAATCAAGAGGTGAACGCCTTACGTCTTACGTACCCCCGCCACTCTACAACGAAGCCAGTGCAGAAGCAACGTTGGGACTCTGCTGGTAATGGTAGGAAATGAAAAAGGAGGGAAAAGAGCCCAAGAGGCAAGATCAGATCAGCTGAGAGCCGCGAGGGACTCGAGAATCCAGAGAGTCCGGCTCTCTCTCTCTCTCTCTCTCTCTCTCTCTCTGTCGGACGGGGCCAGCAAAACAATCTGAAAAGACGAGCAAAAAGAGTCGCCGGTGTCTTCAAAAGTAACGGCCCGCAGAGACGCGAGTTTCGTGTACGAGTGGCGGTGCATCGGTTTGCCGGAACGCGATCTCGCCTTTTTCATCGAGGAGAGTCAAGAGGAGCCCAAGTGGAATGAGGGGACGAATAAGAGAGAAAGAGATAAGAGAAGAGACAGAGGAATTGCCAAGTTGCCAAGTTGCAAAGCTTCCCACTTGTAAAAGCGATCGAGCAGACTCCTCGTCGAAGACTTCGACTTCGTCCAGTTAGCATAACTGGCCTTATGAGAATCTTCCTACTCGCTTAAGATCCGCAAAGCGAAGCCCGTCTGCCTACATGCCAGCCTCCTCCTATAAGAAGGACGCTAATGCCTAACAGTAAAAGTCCAGCTACTTGCCGATAAAACCAGGCGACAAGAGTACACGTGATCTAGTCTTTTAAGTAGCCTCGCGGGGCATTACTGTAAGTAAATTCCCTGCCGGAGACATACGAATACCATTTTTCACTTCCGCAGAACCAGTTGCTAATTGACAACCAAAAGCTATAGTCAAAGTTATAATAAACAAAGCTATAACATAGGTAATTATTATCACGACAAACTTGACCTAACCTCAACTTTACAGCAACGCTAGACGATAAAGAAACGGACGATGATAGAAAAGCCAAATTCCTGTTCACGTGTCATTTCTTGGAACGATATCGACGTAATGATTATTTTGGACAAAAAGACCTTTGTCGTGATCTAAGTAAGAGAAGAATATTGAGTGACCTGAATTTACAGTTATTTCCGCGAGGTTCTTCGAAGTGACAGTTGGCAGTATCGAATTGTCAAACGAGCCGGAATAATTCAATCGATTGGTATATTTAAGCAAACGACGGATTGCAAGATCAACTGTCAGAATCTCAATCGAATGTACCTTCTTCGCTAGAGGGTTTCTTTCGTTTCGAGACATAAGCCAAATGCACTTAGTGCAGATAAGATTCTTCCTCGGGAGTCTCATTACACGATTCGCACTAAACACAGAGGACAAACACGCGACCTTTCGCTTTATCACTATTTCATCTTATCACTGTTTCACTCTTTTCCATTTCTCATATCCTCGACAATTACGTTTTCCCGCCAGCCTCGCACTCGGAGCTGTTTTGTCGCGAACTGCCGGCAACGCTCGACGATCCGAGCAGCCGAGTGGCCGGCGCGTTCGGGAAGACTCGAGCGTCACCGAAAACATCCGAACTCTCACGAGCCCAACAACACTGCGATAGAATTAACGGACAATTATAAAAAATGACTCGGCATTCAAATAAAATTCGACTTGCTACCATAATTCTTATCAGTTTCTTAAGACTCGCATACCCGGATGCTTCCTATTGGCACGCGACCAAATCAAGACGCTATAAACGTTGGTAAATCTGTCTTGTAGTTTTGGCCTACATACTTGGAGCCATTCGCGTCGTACAAACCCGCTGTGAAAAGGCCTGAGACCTACCTTAGGCCCATCAAGCCTAGATTTATCACCGTGATATTACATTATTAAATTCCCTGCTATACTATATATATATATAGCACAGTGACGCAGCCTATATCTTACACCTTACAGCGAATAACCTAAAAATGACAAACGGCCTGGACAAAAGTTCGGGTTAATAAAAAAGAGAAACCTTCTTTAGAAATCCAAAGACAGAGCTCTGTCAGAGTTCTTGACTAATTACAAGCAGCAAGAAACGAGTGTCAACGTAATACCCAGGACGAAATAAGATATTCAGCATGCAATTCAGCAATCAAAGTGGAATCAAGTGACGGTTGTGGAAAAGGAGGCTCCAGAGACTTAAGAGAGAGTCGAGAGGAATACTGCGCCAACAATTGCTGTGTGATAATTCAATCCTAAAACTGTCAGCAACTTAACGGTAAGAAACTGGGTTAAAGAACGACTAAAGATGCAGGAAAGTAGGATGATGCTGCATTACTGATTGACGACATTGCTCGTTGGTCTCACTGGACTTATTGTAGCAGAGGTGTAAAACTGTTTCCGACTGGAGAATCTACAAGTCACACGTACTTCACGAGAAATCTTTCTTGTGTTTTGGAGTCCAAAAGAGAGACTTCAAACGTATGCACAATAATTTCTTAACAAACAGTTGGCACTGACTGACCCGATGTCGGCACTCCTGATACAAGAAGAAATATCGGTGCACAGACTATATTCGCGAAACTATAAAAATTGCACATTATACACGAGGAATGATGCAATTGCTAGCGGAGCCATAGATAGCAGAGGGAAATAAGTAACGATAAGAAGAAAAACATTACGTCGTACGCATCTTATATTATCCGCGATTACACGACCTACGAAGCACATAAGCCAGAACGCAGTTATCCTTCACTCGCTGTTCCCACAGGAATTCATCTTTGATCCGCGTGTAGTAGACTCGAAGTTGAAATATGTTACGTATCGATTTTCATTGATGGTGATAAATAACAAATATCGAGGTTACAACCATGCGATCCTTTCCAATGGATTCTCAGGTGAGGGTCGATTGGTCCCGCTCAGCATTGCCGTTATTCCAAGTCACCCGTTATTTGCTTCTAGACAACGCAACAACTTTTCATCTATGATCGATCCGTTACAGCTTCATCATTATACGCATGATATACAGGGTATACGCGAGAAACGCACCGCCTGAAGTTAGTCTGTATATATAATTTCTATGACGCAACCACCTTCAGACGGTACGTTTTTGGTGAATAACCCTGTATATGAAATACATGTCCTTGTTTCTTTAAAATTATTTACCTTGATAACATCAGCATGGGAGCAAATAACGTGAGAATTTTTACGTTTTGATAATGGTCCTTGAGAGTGAACCAAAGTTGCAGCACTAAGTATTTATGCGAAGAGCGTCGCGACGCCCCTCCGGGCCCAACCAGCATCTCCGCCCGACGCATTCAATAATTGTATCCAAGTTTAGTCGTGACGGGAATAGAGAAAAGAAGTTCGGAAACGGGATTCCTGGAGTTTCTCGAATTGAAAAGAAGAAGTGATGGAACCGAATGAAGCGGAAGTTGAAGAGAGTGAGCGTCGATGGTGGACAATAAGCTCGGATGTAAATGGAGAAGAAAAAGCTGGATAGTCACGTTCGTCTCGAAGGAACTTGCTATCCTCCTGTCTTTCAATTTGTAATTGACTCTCGTTTATTTAAGTTTCTTGCAAATGGATCACCCGGACCGACCTCAAGCTCTTTCATTTTTATTCCCTTTGACCAATCCCACCGCATCCCTTGATGTGGGCACTGGATTTCAATTGAAGCTCGACTCGGGGTTGCATGTAAATCATCCGTTGCTCGCTTCTTTATTCGCTGTCAACCAATGCCCTGGAATCCAAAGTCAGCACCGACGCTGGCGACGACTTCGGAAAAAGGCATTGATCAAAACACATCGATTTCGCTATCAAAGCATCAGTGCCACCAACATCGCCATCGTCAACTTCTTCTATCGATCTGTTTTACCGACAGACTCCAGCAGCACGTCAAACCACGTCATTCACCGGGTTACCGACGGAGACGTTCTCTACCTTTTTTTACTTTAGTACGTTTCGAATCGATGACACGCTACGAGGCGTCGTGCTCGTTCAAGCCGATCTCTCCCAGGGAATGCACCTTGCATCCCCTACATCCTAATGCACCCTCGACAACAATGACCAGCTCCGTGCAAACCGCTATCCGGCTTACAAAATAGTCGTCGTCAAACTTTTACTGAACATTATTATTTTTCTCTCGGTCCGGGCTGTCCGGATGCTTGTAGTTCCTGTCACGTTTCCATGAGATTTTTCGTTGGCAGTTGAACGCTTCAGCGGTTGAACAGCTCAATGGCCGAAGGGCTGAACGGTCGAACGGCGAAACGCGAGCAATGCTCGGGGAATTCCGCTTGATCGATACTTTTGCACGAAAAAAAAAACTATTAACGGGGAATTCGCGCCGAAGGTTAATTTTCAAAAAAATAAAACTGAAATAAAAATATGTGTATTAGAAAAAAAATGTTTCGATTTCATTCCTACGCACGTTTGTCCTTGCAACAACAAAATTAAAGTCTAAGACTGAATGCGCAGACTTTAAAGAAAACAGGTGAAATTTTTCGTTTGTCAAACTCGTACAGAAAATATATACGCAAGAACGTCTGTAAACATAACGATGACCGACGACAAACACGGTATAAGGATCAGAAGGAGTCTAAAAGGATAAGCAAAGAATATCAGGATGGCAAATAGAAAAATCAAAAGAATAGCTATGCTTACCTCAGGGAGCTTATTCAAGGGTCTTTAGATAGGTACCTACTTTATATCGATCCGGTACGTTTCTGAGTACTCAGCGCCCTGACACGTTTTTACGTTGCTGATAAAGTCACGTCGGTATCTCGAAACTGCACTTCCCGGTGCGCATCCGCCATTGACCCAGGTTGTAAATATTCAATCGAAATGGATCGTTCTGAAAAGGGTGGACTGATAATGCGATTCGAGATACAAAGAGAAAAGTCAACTACTCCCGTAGTCCATATCCATTCGCTCCTAATCAGGAGATAAAGGTGGTAGAATAGAAACGTTGCCCTTCTTGAAAAAACGGTGTCAAGGAAACCCCAGGGGATTATTAAAATGTCAAGGCGCATTTGGATCACCCAACTACATTTAACCTATCGAATTTATCGACTGAACCGCAAAGTGCAGCTGCAACGTAAAATGCAATAATAAAGATCCACGAACAAAGGAACAACCTCAGTTGGCCTATTCCATTATAAGCTACATGCTAAATCTTAAATAATTGATAACAAGAGATACTGAAACTGACTATAGATATAAGACGTCTCCTTTTAGAATCGACTGCCTTTTCTATAGATAGATAAAAACCAATATTCGTCCCCAAGTGTCAGATTGGATAATAGACTTTTTCTATACCAGGTATTGCCTACGGCTAATCGCAATAGTGAAATCCGTAGTTTCAATTGATTTCATAGTAATCGATGCCCGCGATCGTTAGGCTGCCTGTCGCGCTTCGAGCGTTGCGCAAGGCACCGCGACGACGACGCCCGAGGGACGTCTCGATACGGATATCGAATAACGTACCAGAGATATCGAAATCCGATCGATCCTCGATACTCCGATGTCGACCACGTACATTTTTACAAGCCTCTGCCTTCTGTTCCACTGATTCCAATTCCAATTCCGACTCTTTTATTTTTCAGTAGACTCATTGAAATATAGCCAAGTATCAGACGCTTCGAAAAATTCATGAAAATTACATGTATCCTAAATATGATTTTTGCTCATATAAAAAAAAAATTAAAGATATCGATCACGACGAAGCCATCAACTGAACTCAGGCGAACTAGGTCCAAGTAACCTGTATTTAAAGAAAAAAAGAAAACAGTGACGCGTCAACTGTGTAATTCTAGTAGCTTTTTGATCGTTCGCAAAGAAGAAAAAAAAATCTTTATCCAGATCGAGAAATGAAGTCTTTTGGAAAATTCAAAAGTGCACTGACCCCAACGCCGACCCAGCTGTACTCAGCTCACTTGCCCCACACTCGTTCAATTGAACCTGCTGCAATGTTTAGGTAGCTCCAGGTGGTACCATCGATCCAAGCTACCTTATATTCGCCATCCCCTTCGACCTGCACCTGCCACGAAATCATAACCCACGGCTCCCTCAGGGCCAACCGCGTACTCGCTACGGAAAAGTAAAAATTCCAAAATGCACTTTCGGTCAGATTTAAACTTTCCTAGCTATGACCTAGACCTTCGCGTCCAGAACCCAAGGCACCTGGACAAGCATTCCCATTGGGATTTACGAGGGAATTACCTTGGAATTTTCTCTTCCCCTTCCCCGGGTCCCACCAGCTCAGACTTTGCCAGAGACCCAACGTAACGACGCCACGTTCAGTTTACTTGGAAATAGGAACTGCAAATTATCTCTGGGTCCCAACTGATCCTCCATCACCGGTACCCATCAACCCCTGCTCAGAAAGAACCTCGAGACCTGCAGTGATCTTCAGTCTCTACGCAGTCATCTCATCGTACCTTTACTTTCAGGGCTCAACACTTTGCCAATAGGTTAATGCCTCCTGGTTATTATATCCTAACACAGAGTCAGCCTAGACACGTCAAGTCATTGACCTATCTCAACGCAGGACAATAAAGGGGAACAAGGGGAACAAGGGAAAGGATATGGAATCAAAGATGCGCAATCAAAGAGACTGACACACCTAATTCTACTTGGCTAACTGCAAAGCTTCCTTGTAAGTCACAAGAGAGTAATGAATCTACAGAGGAGTGTGACTCAAGTCCAACTACCTTGGAGATGTCGACGTAATCACCTGATGAAAAATAAAGGTGCGGAAGGCAGTGTCTCACTTTGCCAGGGAGGGAGGACCTACGTAGGCGCAACGTGCCTCACGACGCCTGGCGTCTCACGTCTTATTATACGTTTCACCAATGTCGAACAATTTCACGGATATCACACGCAGGAGGATTCGTAAATGAGCTTCGGGTTCCCACGGTTAGGACTCTGGTCAATAACGTTCACTTCACTTCGATAACTCTTGAGCTGCTTCGACTGACTATGAAAACATCAGAAAACGGAAATCAACCTGCAGCTGAATTAGAACGGCGCGCCGATTGTCAGTCGTTTAATGCAGTTTCCTTTCTCCTTGTACGCGCAACTGCTTTTTTTTTTTTACATCGAGAAATTATGAAACTCCATTAATGCAGATTTATCACATATATATACATATATACAGTCCGGATGTGTTTTCCCGGATATTGCTAATGCGAAAAAGTTTATGTATCGTAAATATAAACGTGGTTGTTCCGAAGTATTGCATAACGCAAAGGTGATTTTCTTTCATGGGAATTCAACGAATAGGTTAACTTAGATTGGTGCGATATTTTTAACAAGCTTATATGTACATGACACGAAGAATTAATCTTCCACTTTACACATGTCTAAAGCCAATTAGTTTCGCTGATAAAGGCAGCTGATATCGCAGTCCTACATTTGTAATAGAAACGTTTCGTTTCTTCGTGCCCTGCACGTTTACTGCGGAGACCTCTGCAGAGACTGGAATCGATTTTCTAAAATGCATCTTTTGAACAACTGCCAACGTGGCTAATTCGAATGTTTCTGACGCACCGTAAAGAGTCTACGAGAGCAAACGGAATCGGGTCACGCAATAAAATCGCCTAGTCAAAATCTCGAATACGTAAGTTGCTCTTCCTTGAAGTTGATCTAGAGGAATACGAGAGTCAAAGAAGTAATCCAGTACCCGGAATACATACTTCTATCGACTACGTACCCAAAAAAAATCTTTTTTACAAATTAAAAGTAACTCGATACTCCCATCACCAAGTAAGCCGTTGAAGTATTGTGTAGGAGTAGAAGGAAAAAAAGTATTCATTACCGATCGTGAGTGGGTGAAGTAATGGAAGAAGAAATAAAAAGGCCAAGGCGACGAGTGCTCGTTACGGCATTAAACTATCCTGAATTAGGCTAGCGAATTTATCGTTTGATTGTCGGTAAATTGTCTCGAGTGGATGCACCGAAGTGAATCGGCCTCTTGTTCATATCAAGCAGCCATTAGCCACAAGGATTTCGAATGTTCTCTCAGGGAGGGGCCGCCCTGGGTCAGTAGTGGCAGCACCTGGGCACATAGGTGCACGAGGTTCGATCATTCAAAAGGATGAGTAACGTCAATGCATTTTCTATGCAAAGCACGAGATCGAGTATATACACAGAAAGTGGTCTCGGGGCGTAGCGACGGCACGAATGCACTCTAAAAGACGCTCCAAGGTACGGGACGTCGTGAGACTTTAAAGTAGGGACGATGCGGATTAATCGATGAGAGGTCTTAACTTCCGGTGACGTGTCATGTCGGGGTTGCAATGCATTTTTCTAATTGATTCGATTATTGCATTTCGCGAGTGGACGCTACTCTGTTTATTGTCGTTGATCGTTGATACCTTCCTTGAGAATTCCGTTCGCGTCATCTGAACGCAGCTTCCCGATCCCATGGACCATTTTCGATATTTCCAATTTACAGAGAGTTTACGCGTCGTCTTGACGCCTCCTCAATCCGATTAGTCGCTTCCGCTCGTTTCCAGCTCCTTCGTCGCCTTGGTGCATCTATGGAAAATCCAAAGCCTCCCGAGGGTTATAAATATCGGAAGAAGCACCGGCACTTACCGACCTGCTCGCACAGTCGGGACCACCTAGCAGCTACTTAGGGTGATATCACGCCGGGATGAAAAGGTCCGACCGATTTATGACGGTACCTCAAAAAAATAAAGATAATCCGTTCTCTGACAACTTTCTATGGTTAACCAAGCAGGCGAGCCAACCGCCAAACAACAGAGGCTGCCGTCTTCTTTGAACCGCTGAATAAACAGTAACGTTGAAGGTATATACCCGAATCTCGTTATGCCCGACAGAAGAGATTAAAGAAATTGCTGAGAGCCAAGAAACGATACCTCTCGTAGAACCGGCCTGACGCAATCACGAAAAGGAAGATCACGGCGCACAGCAATCATGGGAACCGGAAGTTGAATGACATCGATGCGTCCATTCGCGAGACTGTACGGAGTTGCAGCAATCAATATCTATAGCCCTACGTAACTCAGCCCGAGCCATTTCGTAGGGTTTTCGCAGCGTTTCACTGGCAACCCCCTAGGGTCGTCTCCTCGCAGGATTCCCCGCTCCCTCATGCGCACCGAGATCCGTCTAACTACCCTCTTTTCCATACACACGGTTTCTACCCTCCGCCTACCCCCAGCCAACGGTGCAGACCTACCCTCGGCAACTCACCCTCGTTCGGTGGGACACAGGCAGCAGCAAGTAACTCGACGGACGTTTTAATTCTGCGCACGCTGACAAATTGCGTACCTTATTATTTAACGCGACAGTACGGGGGTTTCTGGTCTGTACTAGAGAGAACTTCGTGACACGTCAAAGCCGTAGACGCACGGCCATTACGATTCTCTAAAAACGATATTGAGTACGACAGAACGGAGAATACTCACGCAAGGACACAACGTTCTAGAAACGTACTCGGATACGAAGGATATCTGTGTTATCGTATTTACCTAGGTACGTAGCAATAGCGACCGATGATACAGTACGAATCCGAGCACACAGACACGCAGGGCACTGGAGATAGAGGGTGCAGAGGGTGTAGGGTGTAGAGATGCAGGGTGTGCACGGTAGATTGGACATTCGGAGACAATGGATGTCGGGTGCAAGATCCTGGTGTAGCACTGAGATACGAAGACACTGTGATGGGATACACATAGGAGTCATAACGTTTGAATATGGCCGTTACGGTAAAGTAAAAGTCACGCGATTCACTTAACCTTAAACCTTAAGCGCGATCAAGATCATTCCGACATCGGATTCTCATCTCGCTGTTGCATTTTCATTTCACACGGGACGAGAGTTCACGCGATTCGTAACATAATGAAAACATTGAAAAACACGCGATCCTCTTTTTATGTATATTTTAACGTTTCTTTTCGCTCGAGATCGATTCCTGGGAATCGACGTGGTATTATGCTTTAGCGAGGGCCGTTAGTGCCGCGACTGCCGCTAGATGGCATCGAGAGCGCGACTATCCCACAGTCAAATGAAAGCATTCGATGTAAGAAGAGGCGACGAAGGCTCCCGTAACATTCGTGCCTTAAACTAATGAGTAAGGAAAATATAGAGCTTTGGTGACGCTTAGCTATGCTATGAATTAAGCGACCGTATTTTTGAAGAGGAACAGGTCGTCCCATGACTGCTCGGACTACTTTTTCGAGCGGTCGGGTGAAGCGATCTACCTCGTTATACGAAATTTAGAAGAAAAAAGTAATAAGTATAAAGGAAAGAAAGTTTAGAAGTGTATGATCATCAGTTATTTGCTCCTTCGTCTTTAATCCTCTTTCTCCCCTATTGATAAGCCCTCACGTGATATATCGTTCAAATTCTCATTTGACACAAACGACCGTTCTCGAGATCACTAAACCCACTACGAACACATCGAAACTCTTGATGATAGAGGGGGAAGAAGTTCATTTTCATTCCGATAGAATCAGGTTAAGTCATGATTAGAGAATATCGAGCAGTGACCAATGGCGATTATACTTTGCCGCGAAATTCGACTCTGATCGATCGTGTTACCTACCACTGCTGCTGGTACAGGTATGTAGTTATAAATCATAATCTAGTAACGCGACTACGTACAGTAGAGATAATTAATGTCGTATAATGAAATAGGTGTTATTTCAGTTGACGTCGAGTTTCGCAGATTCGTTAACCCCAAAGAATCAAACTAACTTCAAGGTAAAGAGAAAATCCGAGTCTCTTTTTTAGACTCGTTAAAACTCTCATTCCGTTCCAACGTGGCAGCTAACGGCAACCTCTTATTAGGTAGCAGGGGGGATCAAAGAGGCAGAGCCGCAAGAGTATGGAGCACGAGGGGTGGTCGGGTAAGGTGCAACGTGTCTGATAAATCAACGCGGTTTTCACGTCGGCTGCCACAAAGGGACATCTGCCTTCAACCTGAAGACTTCATCTCCACGTAAGCCCGGCTATTTCCACGGCTATAGATATGACTACAAGCCACCCCACAGAGATACCAATACAGAAAACCTCCCTAGCCTTTGGCTCCTTTAATCTTGTCAAATGAACACAAATTATTACTCACGCATAATCAAAGTATTTACGATCCTTAAGTAGCTGACCTAAAAGAATAAAAAGGTTGCAAATTAAGAAAGGACGAACGAACAAAGCACATTGTCTTTATGTGCCTTCGCATTGAACGGGCAGTCGAACATCAGCGCTCATCGGTCGCAACAAGGCTTCGTCCCTAGACGTTAGTGTTATGGAAACATCCGTCAGAGCGAGCCACTCTCGCAATATTAACTCCGCTCCATTTGGATTATTAATCCAGCTCGTTCGAAACACAGAGGGAATGCGTACGCATTTCCGTAATCAGGTGGCTCGAATAATTAGCGTGCGTTCCGTAAAAAGAAAAATACCGGCAAGCGATGAAAGCGCGAAGGAAAGACGCGGAAAGATAAAGAGTGCAAATGCGTGCGTCTGGTAATGATGCCCTCTTGTGCAAACCATTCGACGCATCGACGTTATCGCACCTACGTTATAACCCTATGTAAACGTAGAGACGTAACTGTAGGATCGGCTCAACCATAACGGATCTATGTTCACTGCGTAACGTATGTACCTCAGTCGCATGTGGATTCTATGGTTACTATAGTTATGGCGAATAGGAGACAGGACTCGTGACGGAAGTGTGTTCAGAATGCGTGACACGCATCGTGCGAACTTGACTACCCCATCAGTGCGACAGGGTTCCTGTCCCGTATTACAAAGAGTCACTTGGGTTGGTATCAGTATGAAAAATAAAAAAAAACAATTTAAGAAAAACAATCGAACTGTTAAAACCTACAAGAAGCGTGTATATGTCGATCGCACTGACAGATTGATCCATACGCAAGTGGCTGCCGGGTAATTTCAATAAGGCAAGCAGCGAGAGAAGTGAAAAAAAATTACTTGACAGCAATATCGGCCCGTTGGACACTAGCGAGTTACCTGCAAAGGGATATGAGAAGTAGCTGGTGCAAACTAAAACGCCCCACTAACTTTCACTCATTCGATCTACCTAGTTACTATGCGCCCGAATAGTCGGCAAAGCATTTCGCTCTTTGTGAGAAATGAAATTCCCTAGCGCATCCCGCGTCCTCGCTTGGCCGTAAGAGGAAATTATACGCGCGTCAGTAAATCACAAAGGTCAAAGGATCAAGGATCGATCCTGGAGATCGATCGTGATAGAATTTCAAATATCGGATCGATCTGTGCCCTAATGTCTATTCTCTCGTTCCTATCTCAACCACGCGAATCAATCAATCACAACAGACGGCTTTATCAATCCGCGCCGTAGTCGCACGGCTGACAATTAATTGACAATCGTGCACGGCGTCGTACAGTCGCGGTAACTAAACCAACTTCACGATTAAAACTGAAGAGCAGTACTGAAGTATCGAGGAATAGCTGTAATTGGCTCCATTTTGAAAATATACCAGAAGACTCGGCATTGACTAACAATAGTCAAACGCACGGTGAAACGAAGTGACTCGAATGAGCACGGAACTACAGGGTGTATTTTCGGAACGCGAGATGGCAGCACCGTCGCCCCTAAAAGTAGCTACGGCAAATGCGAACCTTAACGAAAACCCAATGAAGCCTGTGAATGAGCGATCTGGTTTTGAGTACACGAAAATGAGTAAAGAGAATCCGTGAATGAAAAAGCTCGAGTGGAGAAACGATAAATGAAAGAGGAGACAAGGAAACGGATATGGAACGGTAAAAGATTCGTTGGCAAATGCCGAGCATCCAATCTGAAAATACACTCGGGAAATGGAACAAGAAGTGCAACGACGATGCGTCAGTGGGCATCTATTTCGGTTGCCGATAATACTCGGCAAACTAAGACGGCTGCTGATCTATTTATGAGAGTTACGAGGAAAAAAAAAACGGCATAGCAATAAAACAATACGAAAACTTATAGACTCGTCGTTTGAGAGCTTCCCGTCAGTCATTGACTTTCCCTTGAGTAATTCCCTCGAAAAATTCATGTCCAATCCAATTTTCTTCCCTACTCCGACCAGTCATCCAATTTGCTGTCCTCTTATTATTTCAATGATATCATTGCTCCCGAATTCCCCGAAAAAAGTCAGTCGGTTGCAACGCTTTCTTTTTTCCTTATTCTTTTCTCGTAATTCTTACGTGTCCCGTTCATTTTTCACGCTTGTTTACGTCTGTGACAGCATTGCGTATAAATGGATACCAAATGAATAGGGAATTTCGATCGATATAAACAATAGGCGATATCCTTCGGTGATACCGACGTGACTCGGGGCGGAGGACACTTTGGAAACAGGTGACAGGTGGCACGTGGAACGTGGGACGTAGCACGTGGAACGTGGCACGCGACCGTCTTGGATACCAGAGATGCGAGAGGACTGAACGGATAGCGACAAAAATAGGTCTCCATTACTAAGCGGAAGTGAGACGCGGTAGAGAAATGGACGATGAGCATTCTGGGATTGGATAGGTTAAACACTAGTTGAATATAATTCCGCGAGATGTCTCGTCACTTGCACGGCATGCGGTTAACGATGCTTCCTTTGCAATATATTATTCTTATGCAGCATTATGCTCGAGGTGCGTGTATTATTTTCGAATCAAACGCCGCCAAGTGTGAGAGCATTCTGACCTCCGTAACGAGAGTGCGAAACGGTCATGAGAGACGATCTTCCTTTTTTTTTCCCCCCTCGAATCAACTAGACGTTACGGTCTACTATTTTGAAATCTGATTTCAGTCAATCTCGTGGATTTGTATTTTTCCAATTTTAATTCACGTCTGCACAGTGTAATTAAGAAATCGCGATATGCCGAATATTGGCGTGCATAAGCACAGAGTATAACGAGGATCAGCATATCGAAGAAACTGTGACAGTAATCGAACAAGTCATTGAACTCGAAAATATCTTGGCACGTAAAATATCAAGATAATAAAAAAAAAACGATTTTTCATTTTTCAAACCACAAAATTATCAGATCGCATGTGGCGAACGAGACGAAAGTCAAGCCTCTTCGAAATCCAGCACAGCGAAGCAAAACACACCTGTCACGTGCTGTATACTACATATAACGACATAGCACAACATGAACGTACCTACCACTTCGATTTCACTAAAGTGACTCACGCACGCACATACGGTCTTCGTGATTCAGTCAAGATCCCCCGAATTCGGTCAGGGGCGACGCCGTGCGACACGCATGAAAATATTTCTTTTAAAAAAAGTCAGTGACATCCAACACAAGAAAGGTTAGAGAGGTGAATATAAAGCGGCAGAAAATTCAGAACGGCAGTTAAACATTTCCCCATTTAAATTCAATCTTCCTCCGACGGCTACGTGAAGTTGATTAATTATAATCCCGAAGGAGGAACTTGGAAGCGGGTTTGCCGTGAATTTATGGAGCTAGGTCAATAATAAAGTCCTGACAACTTTCTCGGCGTCCCGACGGCTCTCGAGCTGCTAGCGACGGTAAAGGACAGAGAGAGAGAAGCTTGTCAGAAATCAGAGTATACAACTGCCCTATACAGGCTTACTACAGTCGTGGTGATAATTTATCATAGAAATTTTCGTCAAGGTCCTGATAATTTTTAAATTAAAGTTAAAAACGATTCTTACCACGTGACGAATATCAGAAACGGCTAAAAGATGGTAAATTTTTTCAATCGTCCAAATATAATAGCCCTATAATCGTATAAGCGGTATGAACACGGCACCTTGCTGAGATAGCAAAAACATCCACAAGTCCGTCGACATCTGGCAGGTTTCGTGCACGAAATCACGGTTCCCTCTTGGGACTGCGTCATCGTCAAATTCGCCTACGAATTTCGCGTTTTACGGCACAACGAGATATTCGGAGCTTCGGCTGCTTTTACCTGCCAGCCACATAAGCCATGCGTACGTCTACCGTTGACTATAGTACTGTAAATAAAACTATGAGTATATTTCGAAGTAGCAACTCTATCTAGCGTCTAGCAGTCTCTGCTCTCCTGTCCTTTCGAACGTGAAAGTGTGAGACGACCCTGACGATCGGGTCACGCTCGCCCGGGGGGGGGGGGGGGGGGGGGGGGGGGGGGGGGGGGGGGGGGGGGGGGGGGGGGGGGG
>JASANN010000181.1:67795-101619 GCA_031762395.1 Calameuta pygmaea | reverse complement strand
CGCCCCCCCCCCCCCCCCCCCCCCCCGGTTGCATCGCTAACGGTCGAATTTGCGACTCGTACAATCGACTGTAAGGCTAACCGCGACCTTTGTTACCCTGAGATTCAAAAAGAGATTTTGGAAACGATATGATCGCTTAGGTATCGCGAGGAACGATGGACTTTGCGACGTCGTGGGGTCACGGACCATTCGCCATTTACGATAAGGTACTACGCGAGAGACCTAACCTACAATCCGGATAGCTTACCCGTCGATTTGATATTTATCTGCGAAAAGTGTTACGAGCGAACTTACTATCTTCGAGCCATTTGGCTGTGATGTCAAGAAAATGTATTACCGACGTGATAGGAAGGGTGGAAGCCGGAAAGGTGACTCTGATATCAGCACCAGGATCGTAATCGTCAGAGCGGAATGCCCGGAGAAATTCTGATAGATAGTGACATCATAGCCAGAGGATCGAAATTCCCTCTGTCCCGCGTAACCAGGGAATATTGCTGACACTTAGAAAATAGATAAGACCCGCTTCGAATGCTACCGACCACCATTGTGTCTCTTTGGTAAAACGTTCGATGCAGCGATTGCCAAATGGACGGAAGAAAACTTGGCTTCCTTTTTATTTATTGACTCTCTCGAAGTTCTGTCCGCGCAGAGTTATAAATTCATACGATACCCGTCGTCGTAACGTCTTTCGAATAATTTCTAACGTACCTATAGAAACGACACAAACGTTCTGGCTTCTTTTAAAAAAAACTTCATCATTTTTGACATACGGCTCAGTTACCCCCCCAGTCACTCTTTGTCATACTCACCGATTTATCCAATAGTTAATCACGCGTAGACCTTCGAAACGGTCTGCCGATAATCTTTAATTATAATCTAAAGGCCGTACGAGCAACTTGATAAACCGATAACTCATTATTTATCCGCACACTTATTTATCTGTTTATAAATATTCATAATTCACTGCCACGCGATAATAAGAATGGCCAAGCTCCAATGAACTCACAATGAAACAGTCCCTTGGGGTAAACGACAGTCTTCGTATTCTCTTTTCTAAGTACTGCCTCTTAATAGACTACGTATCCACTTCAGCCATTATTCGAGCAATGTCTCTAGAGTCTTGAGAGAGAATCGGGCATTTTCCTCATCTCTCTCTTTCTTTTTGCCCTCTTGCTCTCACTCTCCCTTCAGTTATGCAACTGTAGTCGTAAGTCGAGATCCGTGAACGTGTGCCAAGCGTGGAGCAACTCGCGTACCTCTTTCACTCCACTCTCCCTTTCGAAATTATTATTCTACAATGACTATTGTACCAGATCATCCTTACGCCGGGGGTAAGACAGGCAGGTAATATTCAAAATGACATTGCAAACGTCACACGTTAATAACATCTCAATGAGATTGTAAATACTCGTTAAGAATTTGCAAGCGTCAATTCTAGTATTGAAAATTTTTTTGCTCACATTTTATGCACGACGTTTCAATTATATGTAACATGTGTTCAGGACTCACCGCATACATTGAGCCAGCCCTCTACGCGACATGGATATTCCAGCTTCATGACGGATGACTTGTATTAATCACCAAATCCAATGAGAATCGCCACAAATGCACTTTTTGTATAGACAAATCTCGCGCAGGAGAACTCGCGACAACTCACTACAAAACATATATCTGAGAATCACATCTTATTACTTAACGAGGATGTCAATTTACTGAAAAGGTTTGCCAATCTTTTGTACATATATGAGGCTAGTTAAAACGCGTGGTCAATGCCGGGCATATAGTATAAATATAGTAACTATCAATTCCTTATGGCAAAATATCGAGTCACCGAACGACGCGAACCTACCGCACCGAGTTATAGATTCAAACTGAGTGAAACTGCTGATGAGGAATCACAACCAGCCTGCTAGACAGCAGCACAGCAACCAACTGAATCGAAAAGCTGACGAGTAGAAAACGTAGAGCGCTATGCCGACCCTAACGGTAACTCATAATATTAAAAGATTGCCGGTATGTTGGTAAAGTATATATATCGATCGGAGGTAGGATCTATGAGAAAGATTCTACCTGAAAGGTTCTGATTAATCTTGAATTGTATAGTAAATGTATGTCGAATTGATACTGTTATTTGGACATTGTGATGTTTATTCGGGATATTTAATTTAAGCTTAAAACAGTATATTTAATCGTTGCGTTGATCGTAGGTCTATAACCTATGGTCGGTAATATAATTTCCTCAATATACAATAGAAAATAATGGGAAATACAGATGCAGTAACATGAATGATTCTGTATTTAATCTTGTATTATTTTAACTCTTTTTATAAGATCTGCGAAGTTCTTTAGTCGCCTTAGATTTTACTAAATAATGTGTAATGTGTTTATACATTGGGAAAAGATAATGGAGAAATTTTGTAATGTCAGTAATTTGCTAGAAGGTCATTTATTAGATGAATTTTACTCAGTATTCTATTACGAATGGTCATTAGTTAACGGCTGAGCCCAACAGGTGTATTAATCATAAAGTGCAAAATTCTCTGATTAACTTGTACAATTATCTTTACAATTCAGATAATTATTTATTTATCTGTTTTTTATCTGTGGAAATATACGTAGCCATCTATCGGAGAGTGGTGGAATCAGTACTGTCAAAATGGCGCTCAAGGAACAAGTCGGACAAAGTGAGTATTCAAGAAAAGCTGAAAATTTCGACGTTTCTCGGATAAATACACGATAGTCTCTATGATTATATTAAAAGCGAGATGTCTGCTAACGTTTTAATGACAAGCATAGAGATTTCAGTGCGGTCGGGTATCGAAAAAGGTTTGACAAGTCGGTGGGCGTATATCCGCGATGATTTCATCGGTGTGAAAGCGGCTGTTAAGACAGAAACGTCAAATCGTAAAAGAAAACATGTTTATCAGTAAATTAGTGCATTACACGCAACTACGAATCCCTGGATAATTAACATGATCCTTAAATCCTTCGTATATTCGCGAAATCGAATGTCCTTCGTAAAGATAAAAAAAATGTCACGATTTCTCGAGCATCAGTGTCGCTGTTTCTTTAATGTTCCAATGAAATATCAAAAGTTAAGTAGACAAATTTCTGTAATCGTAATGTCGATACATCAAATCCATAAACATTATAATCGTTCCACCTTCGATAAACAATTGCTTTCATTGTGCAAAAATGAAACCCGTACGCAAAAGCTTTGATACTTTAAAAAATATATAAATCCAAAGTAAATTAAGAAAAAAACATCAATTAATTCGATTGAATTAAAATTATTCATTCATCCAATTTACTTCGCATACCTAGCAGGATAATTAACTTTATTTTTAAGCGTAACCGAACATTATCCTTGTTTAATTTCTATCTAGGCCAACATGAAGCATTTGCGTTTAGATTCTCAAGTGCATTAATCTCATAGCTTTTCGTAAAATGTAAGAGGTAAAAGAGCAAGGGTGAAAAATTTACGTCTAAGGGTGACTCGGCTATTCATTGAAGGGCGCTTCTGCGCATTACGAGCCAGGGCGACTGGGGGTTGTCCAGGGATGTCATCGGCGCTTTAGGAATATACGAGAGAAACATACAAACCGCTCTGGTTGGCTAGCTGGCTTACGAACACGGTTGACGTCAGTAGGTTACCCTAGGAAAAACGATCAATAAATGGAAAGACGATAAAGTCGATTAGGTACACAGTACATAGTGTACTAAACGTATTGACATAAATCAGATTAAAATACCTCCTAGACCCTAAATCCACGTAACGATCTCAATAAGTTATTCCAAAAAAAAAAAATAATGCTAGTCAAATGTACACACAACAAACCCTGAAACCATGTCGTACAATATTCTTTTCAGAGATCATGAATGAAGTCATCAAACAGAAGAAGAAGACAGCAGGTGGGGTCGAATGGCGAATCCTCGTAGTGGATCAGCTCGCCATGAGGATGGTTTCGGCCTGCTGTAAGATGCACGACATCAGTGCTCAGGGTATCACTCTGGTTGAGGATATCAATAAGAAGCGTGAGCCTCTTCCAACAATGGAGGCCATTTATCTGATCACCCCCTGTAATCCCTCGGTGCAGAAGCTCATTGAAGATTTCAGTAATCCTACAAAGATGGTCTACAAGGCTGCACACGTTTACTTTACCGAAGGTATTATCAGATAGCATCGTTCCTCGAAATGTACTGGAAGAAAACTGTACTGAATTTCTTGACGATATCGACTACAGCGAGAAGGAACTATTTGCTTCATTCTCTCTCTTTTTTTTTATACTTTTGTCTTCTTCCCTCCTTCTCCTCTCCACTCCCTTTCCTTTCAAGTTAGTTTTCAGTTTATTTCTTTGCAGCATGTCCTGACGAGTTATTCAAAGAGTTGTGTCACGCACTGGTATCTAAACACATTAAGACACTAAAAGAGATCAACATTGCGTTCATTCCGTACGAGGAACAGGTAAAGCACAGACATTTTTCATACGATTGCGTGTGACAAATGCGTTAATTAATTGTGACGGTTAGGCGTGGTTTTTTTTCCACCTTCTTGCTCTCCTCTTCTTTCCTTTTTTTCATTTTCGTAAATAGTGTCATCGGTGACGTCACTGTCATACTAGGTTCTTACTAACTGTTGTCAAAGTCCTACTTAGCTTTTTCCTTGTTCTTCGGAGTCCCATATATATTTTGTGAAGAACTTTTTGAAAAATCTCGTCTTCCTTTTGATACGAGGTTATTGATTAATAATGATTAACGATGCTATTACATTAATGCTTACACTCGGCCAGTGTGCCCGGAGGAGCTGTTCAATGAACTCTGCAAGTCCCCCGCCGCTAAAAAGATCAAAACCCTCAAAGAGATCAACATTGCATTTCTGCCGTATGAATCGCAGGTGAAAGCATATCTATTGTCGCTTGCTAATCGTTACTTCGGCTTCACACTTTGTTAGTATCTTGCTCTTCGTTATAACTAGCCAATCTTATGAGCATTTTATTTGTTAAATTTTTGGGTACGCTTGGCTCACTGGATTAGCTTCATGCATGCACAATTAATTCATTTGACTAAATGTTAATTGTGCAATTAGATGCTTAGAATGTCACACTCTTTATTCTGTGCCATAATTCCTTAATCATTTAATATGATTCAGGTATTTTCGTTGGATTCTCGTGCGACATTTGCTTGCTTCTACAACCCTAACTTCGCTGATCTGAGGAACGCTGATATGGAACGAATCGCTGAGCAAATAGCCACCCTCTGTGCTACTCTTGGGGAGTATCCGTCGGTTAGATATCGCAGGTAACTATCAAACAAAAATTCAGTGAAGACAAATCAATAAGGTCAGATCATCAAGTCATTTTCGTTTGCAGTGACTTTGAACGCAATGTCGAATTGGCTCAGATGGTTCAACAGAAACTAGACGCGTACAAGGCAGATGAACCTACAATGGGCGAAGGTCCGGAAAAGGCTCGTTCTCAACTTCTTATTCTTGATCGCGGTTTCGATTGCGTCTCGCCTCTGCTCCACGAGCTGACACTTCAAGCTATGGCCTACGATCTCTTGGAGATTGAGAATGACGTCTACAGGTAATACAAGATGATACTGATGATTGACCAGGTTGATATCAAAATATTTTTCCTTAAAAGATATGAGGCTTCGGCCGGACAGGCTGAGAAAGAGGTACTGCTGGATGAGAATGATGAGTTGTGGGTAGAGCTGAGGCATCAGCACATTGCTGTCGTTTCACAGTGAGTACAATTATTGGAATGCTTGCACGGTTTACGATAAAGCCTGAGAGAATGTCGTAGTTTGTCAGGTGTCAATCCACTTCCACTTTCCCAGGAACGTCACAAAGAATCTGAAAAAGTTCACGGAATCAAAGAGAATGCCACAGGGTGACAAGCAGAGCATGAGGGACCTCTCGCAGATGATTAAAAAGATGCCTCAGTATCAGAAGGAGCTGAGCAAGTATGCAACTCATCTGCATCTAGCAGAGGATTGCATGAAGCGTTACCAAGGCAACGTGGATAAGCTCTGTAAGGTTGAACAGGATCTGGCAATGGGAACGGATGCCGAGGGTGATCGAATCAAAGATCAGATGCGCAATATCACTCCGATTCTTCTTGATCAGACAGTGAATAACCTTGACAAGCTACGTATTATTGCTCTCTACGTGATAAGCAAGAATGGAATTCCCGAGGATAACTTGAATAGATTGGTCCAACATGCTCAAATCTCACCTGAAGATAAACAGACGATCATCAACATGGCAAAACTTGGTATCAACGTCGTTGTAGATGTAGGTTTTCTAAAGATCCTATTTTCATTGTTATTCAATGTTCTTTGAGTCAATCAATCTCACTCATTCGAAATTATGTAATCAGGGCCCACGCAAGAAACAGTATACGGTACCACGCAAGGAACGGATCACTGAACAGACTTATCAGATGAGTCGTTGGACACCAGTTGTTAAGGATATTATGGAAGACGCCATCGAGGATAAACTCGACTCTAAGCACTTTCCTTTCTTGGCAGGACGAGCTACCAACTCCGTGTATCATGCACCAACAAGGTAGGAAGCTCTTCGATATTAGAAATCGTACTAGCGACCCTTGTTATCTGTTTCTCAATGTAAAATGTGTGCGATACACATTATTTTCTAGTGCTCGCTATGGCCACTGGCATAAGGATAAAGGTCAGCAAACGATTAAAAACGTACCGCGGTTGATCGTATTCATCGTAGGCGGCGTCTGCTTCTCGGAGATACGTTGTGCTTATGAAGTGACAAATGCTCTCAAGAATTGGGAAGTTATAATCGGTAATTATCTCATCTTTAATCTGAAAATCTTAGCAGGCCTTGAAGTAATACACGTTCGGATATAGATCGATATGACAATGAATCAAACGCAGATTTATGAGACACGATTTTCTCTCTTTGCAGGCTCCTCGCATATAATAACGCCAAAGTCTTTCCTTTCGGATCTCTCGAAGCTTCACGCCTAATTTTCAACAAACGACAGAGTATTAACATTCCCCTATATTAAATGTGACGTGCTAATTTACATTTAATTAGTAACTAGCGCCACCATCCCCATCGGTATTACCAGTTATGAAGTTCCGTCAGCAATATCGGCAATTAGATTAGAATTAAGAGAAAAACATTGCAAGTCAATTCGTTATACATATAAAATCTTTACGCAACTGTGTTAAGAGATCGCGAACAAATTCGGAATTTAAGTATCAAGAAAAGGAAGTGTCATCTCGAATCAAGTGCCTGCGCGAAGATGAGGGGATCTGTGACAAGGCTGGGCTTTACTGATGTGAATCATTAACATTGACAGAACGTGTTGCCATTATGCATAGTTCCGTGAGTAATACTGTAGCTACCAAATATTCCTGAATCGATTGGAAAGCTTAGTCACCTGTTCGGAATTACAAATAATGAAGATGCAGCTACTTAAGTCCTTATCGCCTAGCTCGCACTTCGAAATGTCTTAAATATGCGATTTTCTCCATTTATATAAGTATTTTTTTTTTCTCCTTTTTGATAGTCGCCATTGGCGTATTCAATGATCTAATGTGGCTATGGTGTACTTCAATGATCTAACAGATTTATGTAGCGTGGTGCGAATGCTTCTCGAAACGAAGCCGGCTGACGAGTTTAAAGTTATGTAACGTGTAAATGTACGTGTATATTTGAGACTGTGCGCATGCGCACGCGCATGCGCCATTGATGAATGAAAGATTGAAAAAGTGATGTGTTAATTGAAATATTAACTCTGCTAAAACTCGTAACGATACGTAACCGTAGAAGACATAGATTGAACTGTTGGTAAATAGGGGATGATCACTTTTGGTCAGTGGAAGTTTGTCTGTTACTTGATTGATCGTATATTTAAAACATATATACATGTACATTAAACAATATATTATGTTAGCGAGAGCCGATTGTCTTGAAATTGAAAATATTTATAAAAATATATGTATGTATCTAGCAAAACGGTAAACAAGGTGTTTTGCTTGCAAAGACCTAGATGCCACTATTACTCAAATTATCGTTATTCATTACAAACAAGATCTATGTTGAATAACTATGGCGAATAGAAAGGGGGTCTCGCGTAACGTCTGTCAACAATCGACGATAACGTCGAGTGTGTTTATCAAAATGAAATTCGTACAGACGTATTCTGCCGTCTTTGATGTTATTATTCAGTTTCTAAGCAGTGAATCGTTGTACAATTCTATCAACCTTGTGAAATGGTATATAGTAAAGTGCCCTATATAGTAGTATACCAAACAAAGTGTGTACTATTGATAAATCATTATAAAGGCCTATTAATTTAGAAATTCACACTCGTAATTTCTTTTATCGAAGTTTACCCACCACTCTGAGCTGTCGAGAATGTCAATTTTAACTCGCAAAGGAAAATCCTTATTGGGTGTCGTCATTTTACTAGGCCTCTACTATTCTTATCTTTAGGCTCCCCGTAGTTTCCAGCGATTCGTTTCACTTGATCAACCATTTACGGATATGACAACGCAGGAATGCAGTAACATTAATTATGGTAAGACTGAAAACGCATGACTCTAATAACAAGGATTCGTATCTCATGAGTAACGAGTTCAATCTGCTGATGAAGATGACTACACGTCATATACATTGAAGGGACATCGTCGATTCAAAATAAGCTTATTTAACCTTCGTTAATAACACATTTACTCTTTGTCTATACCATCTTCATCGATTTCAGTTTCTAAAATGAATAGTTTACATTTACAAATTATGCACATAGTTTATTGCGTCTGACGCATTTTTTTTTTTCAAACTCGCTGTTACACGGTGCAGAGTTTAAACAGACTTGACCAATCACGTACAAGAATATGACGTCTCTCGACCAACCCTGTTTAAATTCTGTACGTTGAAGACGTAGTCATGGGTTATGTTTCCATCGAAATCGAATTGAGGGAAGAATTATTTCTACTGTATGTATGTTATATGTGTATATATATATATGATTAAACTACAAATATACATTTAATGTATGTCAATTCTCGTTCGACTCTGATGGAAAAAAGAATTTTCGCTGATTGCATCTGCATTGGATAATTCACATTGGTACTGCAGTAGCAAGAAGATGACTGGAGAATTGTTAGGAAGAGACGACAACGAAGGAAATATATACTTTCAATTAGTGTTTAATTAGACCATTAGGGCAATAAGCATACTCATAGAGATTATAGCTATATGTGTTATACGCTAATAGTATTACTCTTAATTTTTATAATTATTAGTGTACACAATGATCTCAATATATTCTCTTTGAATCGTAACGTAAGAAAACAGCAATGCGTACCTAATGCTGATATATATATATATATGTGTATATATATATATGTGTGTACCCTCAAAACCTACACAGGCTTTACACATCATCAAGATTAACCTTTTGACAATGAAATTTTCATAAAATTACGAGAAATGACAATGACAAAATGTCGGACACGACTTAGCGGCCAAAAAAAGGGCAATAGTCCAGTTGACAGTGACACACGATGATCTATCGTTGACAGATGCTCGAGCGATACCTCGAATGTCAGCAGTTCCGGCAGCGCATTTTTTCATATTGTTAAGTAAAAGGAAGAGAAGGAAAGAAAGCCACGTGTCAAATGATTATTAATAATCATATATTCCGAAGTCAAGGTCTCTTATTTTCCTTCGGACATAATTAATGTAACAGAGCTAAGCAAAGTCACACCATTGTGATGATGTGGTGGGGGCCGGTAAGAAAAATAATAGAGGCAGCGAAGATAAATAATAAAAGGCAAAATAATATAACGACAACGAACGACACCGGAAGTGGAGCACTCACAGAGGTAGATTGTGGATAAATAATACAATAAGTAATTGTAGGATATAGTAAAAGTATGAAGTAAGTCAAGCCATCTCCCTTTTTACTTAACAACATGAAGCATCTCTTTATTTTAGCCATTTATTTGTATTATTATTTATTTACAACCAGTTTAATCCTCTATCAATTAGTAAGTCTGCTAAAATTCGTGTGCCATTGGAGATGATGTGCGCCCGTGGGAACTTATATAAAAATTACTTTTGATACGGCAGAGTGATTTTGGTGTTACTTATGAAATACATCTTTATAGTCTAACTTACGTTGAGATCTAGTAGGTTACATAATCTGTCTATTGGCCTCCTTAGTCCTTACAAACCTTATCACATAGAATTGTATTAATATTTTATACATACATTTTTTTTTTTTCTTTAATTGCTGCCAATGATTCTCCTTCGTATTTACAATTCTAAATCACGTATTATACAATAATAATACCTAATAACGCATATGCACACACGATGTGTCCTGTTACATGCACACGTTCTCTCTTTTTCTCTCTCTCTCTCTCTCTCTCTTTTGAACACACGCTACTTAAGGTTCCTGCCTAAAGAGTGCGTCGAGCTCGGGGAGCATCGGAATCGCAAAACGCTTAATCCATAACGCATAACGCAGCTTTTTGCGAAATTTTAGGGATATCGTCCTAGAAAGGGCTTTCTCTCTCTCTCTCTCTCTCTCTCTCTCTCTCTCTCTCTCTCTCTCTCTCTCTCTCTCTCTCTCTCTCTCTCACATTAAATATTTATCTTGAAATTCGTCCATGTGACCAGTGCACGTGAGAGTGCTACGCGAAGAGGTCATCGCGTGATTATTAATTACTGAGCGCACTCCTTAGAAAATTGTCATCGAACATAACGTCTAATATACGCCTCCTACAATCATTTAAACGATTATCCATAGCCTTCCTCGCCGAAATAACTTTTACGAGGGTACATCACACCATACTTGTCTTAACCAATAGATTTTTAAGGTCTTCGTCTTTTCAACCACCCTGCTTCTTTTTAAGAGACCAGTATGTACGCAAACACGCACGCACGCAAACACGCGCGCGCGGAAATAACACTCACGTACACAGAAGTTATTAATTCTAAATTACGCAACATAACTTATCGACTTCGTATCTCTAGATGCGATCGTTAGGGTTTTTTTTTTCTTCTTTTCTCTCATTCGCAATTAACTTGATCTTTAGGGAAAGAAGGAAATTTTAACGCTAAGAAATTATGTTATACTAATGAATGAAAAGGGACGTTTAAAAGTGTCTCTCTAGGTGGCACTCGTCGTCTATTTTTCTGTCTCTTTTAAATAAATAATTCAAGTAATCGAATACGGATGGTTGCTGGATTCTTTGGCTAAATGGCTGGCTAGATACGTGTTTTCGTAAATACTTGTAACGGTGGTAGGAAAACGTGCCATGAGAGTCACAACTTTCATGGACTGTCTTACCTGTTTGATAATTAAGGGCATTGCTTTGAAAGACAAACTGATAGCCTAACAGTGAATAATGGTGATCGAGTGTCTTAACGATGGAGGGAAATATGATAAAATGAAGTAGATACGAAAGAGAAGACTCATCGAAAGGAATACAAAAATCAGATCCTTTCTTTTTACGCTATAGGATTCCCGCGACTGTTACCACCTGTGTAAACTAGAAGAAAATTAATGTTAGTAATATTTTTTTCTATTATTTTTCTTTTTCTTTTACTTATACCCTTCTTAATGTAACGTTACGAATTTTTGTATTTTATTTCATTTATTTTTTTTTTTTTTTGTAACATATTAAAAACATTCAACCGCTACTGCTAGGCTTTCTCTTGTAACAATCTATTATGGACATCATTGTTTGTCATCATCATTCCTATCGCCATTCATCATCACCACACTGTGTTCAATAGTATGTACTATAGCTGATGTATATTACTGTACAGATTTACTGAATAACGCGCATGGTTACATTGCAAACAATCTTGGTTGCTTGTCGACATGAAAATATGTATAAGAAAAAAAAAGGGACAGAGCAAAGGATTAAAATTAGAAAGGAATCATGTAAGGGCTGGCTCTGCGAATAAGTTTGTGAACTACAACGTAAAGAAACACACTAGAGGTTCGAGAAGCTCTTAAAAAAATAAAATTGTATTCAATTAAATAATTTAATAATATATAATTCACATAATAACTTTCACTATTGAATATATACTATATCGCTAAAGCCACTAATATTATATTTTCTATAATTTCAAGTACTAGTATTAAAATTAATTCCATCGGTGTGATAGCTCAGATTAATAGTAGTACGCAATCAATCCAAAAACTTTTAAATTAGTTATCAATATCGTTTTTGTACTTCTTTTTTTTGCCAATTAAAATTGTTAACAATCAAGGGAGCTCTTAGTCGAAGGACTACCTAGAACGCATGACTCTCATCCTTCACATCTTTAATGTGCAAACTTTTGACTACTATTACCCACCATCGTCTCAATTATCATATTCATCAAGACTTTTAGGATTATTAGGGATTCACCACGATCACCATCATCATCTTCATCTTCATCACCAATACCATAACCATCAGTATCCAGCATTTAACCATTACCACTAGTACACTTATCCTTGCTGTCTCTATTCTAGATTCACCTGAATTTAAATATATATAATTTTCATCTTTGTCGTAAGCCTTCTTCGAACAATTTTTTCCCAGGACTCAAATTCTACCATGTACCATACCTTCTTCGCAATGATTGTAGAGAGTCGCTGTATCCACTCTCTTCCCACAATCTCTACAGCTTTCACCACCAATGATCCACAAAATCACTTTTCGCAATTCTCAAGTTATCTTTCTTCATTCCGACGACTAAACCAGTGTTGACACCCACTGGCGTTCACCTTGCGATTTTATTTAATATATCCCCTCTCTTATTCATTCTACCAAGTCCGCCATTCGCCGAATCAATAAATTTCATCAGCCCCGCTCCATTATTACTCATGACTCCTGACAACTTTCCCCATTAGGACCTCTAGTATCAACAGACTATATGTGAAATTGATTACGATTCGACAGAATAGGCTGATACGCTATCGCGCGGGCCTTTTCATCTCTAATCCCTCTCGGCATCACGGTTCATCTTAACTAACTTTCTCCTTTCTTTATTCTCTAATCGCGACGCCTATACACAAGGGACAAGGTATTTGCTCCGATACAACACGGATGCTTGATTGGATAAGAGATCGAAACTACTTGACGCTATCACCTTAGCATTATTCTCATAATAATTGACGACATTGTTCTATGGTGAATGAATAAATGAGTGTTTCACTCCTTCACCTTCATCTGTGACATTTTATATTTACTCCATTTTATTCTCCTTCTCTCCCTTTTCTTTTTATTCCCGCAAGTCATTCGCAGCATAACGGTAGATATGCCTCGAACGACGGGAGTTCTCATCTAGGCGAATAAATCGCACTAGGTAAATTTTTATGTTATTGACTTAACAAGCCTACCTATCTCACGCGATTACAAATACACGGTTTTACTCATAATCGAGGGACAAAAAAAACATTTGTGATCTGTAATGAAATTATTAGTACAATCGCTAATAATTATAGCTATATTATTAGTAGAAGTTGAATCTGCGCAATCCTAGCAACGATCAATGACTGAATGTGGAAAAATATAAAACTTAACTAAATGTACACAACTTTACGCTCCCCGCACTCTCTCACGCAGCACACGCTTTCGTCTTTGCACGCAAATCTCATGTAACCTTTGCAATAATCTTCTTTTCTCCAAATTTACATAAAGTACAAACTTATGAAAACCGGAAAATGTAACGCAATAGTCGGTAGCATTATCGAAGTATCTCGTAAGTATTTATCTAATTTACATGGTCACACTTGGGTGTCCGTCGATTACACAGTGACCTCTTTCCTCCTTCTTTCAACCCCTCAAACAAAGGTCTTTAATTATTCCCTTTGGAATGCCCCCGCCCACCCACTCCTTATCAAGCCGTTTTTATTTTCTCAACCATCCATAAACAAACTCACGCTAACCCCACTGCAACAATTGTTCATTCATACTTGATCTAACACACAAGCGTTCGTCTTCATCCACGCCTTCTCCCTCCTTTTTTTTTTCTTTCACTTATCACCAAGTGTATACATACATATATATATATATATATATATATATGTATTTATGTATATAGAAGTATGTATATGTATATATTAACACGATCTCTGGCATCGTCCAGCGTCATTATTCTTCCAAGTCCTGCCCGGTTTCAGTGGGAATATTATGAGCAGCAAATTGTAATATTACAAAGATTCCTCGAACGCAGCCATCAAATCGCTCTGCATGTTCATGTCAATCCGGCTAGCCATCTGAAAATACAAATACACCGGTTCTTGGCGATACTCCGTCTATATCCTTCTCCAATTTTTCATCATCCTCTTCGAGTTCTAGCAGCTTCCATAATAACACCATTGGTATTATGATCGTCACCGTCACGGTGAACTCTATACGTTATCTCATGACCGTTAAAAACAATAACTACTCGGCATCGAAATTCCTAAATCTTTTCAATCTTCGTACCTATATTCTATTTCAAGAGCATTTATCGGGAGGTGGTGCTTTTTTCAATTCACAAATTTATAGTGACTTCGTCAAAATTTACTTACCACTTCGCGTCGCCTACGTTCCTGCTCGCGCAGTCGTTGTCGTTCTCTCTCGGCTGCCGCCTTGTCCTGGCTCGATGACTGACTGGGGCTGCTACTGTCCGTATCCGTAGTAGCTTTCGCTTCCTCGGACCTCGCACTGACAACCATTGCTGCACTCTGCTGCTCCGCTACGGTTTTCCTCACTTTCTCAAGAGCATCCTCCTCTTCGCGTTCACGCCGCCTTTCATTTTCTTGACGTAGCCTCTCGCGTTCCGCCTGCTCTTTTTGTTGCCGTCGAATCTCTTGCTGTTCCATCAAGGCTCTTTGCTGTTAATTTATATAAAAATATTCGACATCAATTTACAGTCTCTAGGCCTTTTACCTTCGGTATTTTTATTTTGTATGTAAATTAAAAATTCTTTATTTACATTAATTAAATATATACTAACCCTATCCTGCTTTTCCTTAGCCTGTTTCTTGAACGCTTGGAACGAATCTCGTGCTGCACTCTTCATGCTACTTCCGGCAGCTGATTGAGGACTCGACGCTTGGGCTAACGACGACCACGATGATGCATTCTTTACATTCTGCTCAACGGTCTGCTTGATGATAGAAATTGCGAACGAATAATTTTATTATCGCAGTCTGAGATGCTCGGTGGAAATAGGATTATAGAATGTATAAAAACTTACCTTGTTCTTGAAAGCCGAGGCAAAATTCGCTGCAGGATTCTTCGAGTCAGGCGGTGTCAATTTCTCCTCGGCCATGAGCTGTGAACTCGAATGATTGCCCATCGATGACATTCCTAGAGCACTCATTTCTGCAAAAAGAGCTCCCGCTAGAGCACCACCATCGCATACTAGATTAGTAAAAAGCAGTTAGTAAGTACCCCTTTTTTTCACAGACACCGAGGAAAATAGCTACCATAAAAGAGTTGTATTTTAAAAAGAAAAGGATTAATCATTGGAATGGAAGAATGAAGAAGGTTACACCAGGTGCCAGTAGAAATTCAATAAAGAGAAGCGTCAGTAGAAAGAGCATAATAATTGGATGAATTGTAGCAATTAAATGTGAATGATTGTATTTAATAATTTAAGACCTACCGTCCATGGATTTCTGAGGGATTTGTGGCTGAGACATTGGTAATGGTTTCTCCTCCTTCTTAATGGGCAGTTGAGGAAGTTGCATGGGTATGGTAACCATGTTTAGAGGATCGAAAATCGAGCCCATTCCCATCCCACTCATATTGAGTCCCATATTTCCTCCCGGGACGCCATTGTTATTCAACATATTTGGAGGAGAGTTATCCCGCTTTACGTTTGAGAATCCATTGGAATGCTGCTGAGACATCATGTTATGCGTATTCTGAATATTGCTAAGTGGTGACGTCGTGTTGATCATGTTTTCAAGAGAATTGTGCAATGACGTGTGCATATGTGTGGTCAAGCTTTGCTGCAAATTCATATTTAGATTGGCCATATTAATATTGCTCAGATTCAGGTTCGAGGTCATCCCACTAGTCATCATGTTCACAGGATTCTTCAACTCAGAATGCAAATTCAAATTCGAGTTGTTCGCTGTCGTATGGGGTGGTGGCTGAATCATTGGGATATGTGGCTCCTTCTTAATATTCGCGAGGGTTTGCTCGAGCGACGTCTGCGTGGTGGGCATGCTCGATCCTAAGAACGGAAAGAAACACTCAAATAGTCCTTCAATGGTAAATATTCCTCAAGAATCAATTTCTATGTAACTGGAGCAGATTAATAAAAGACTAACAAGGAAAATAAATAGCTATAAGATGATATACCTAGCGTACTGTAAGGCTGCAAAAGGTCTGCCGTCTGCTGATTAAGTGCAGTTGTATCCGTTGGAGCGGAAGGAGCATTTGCATTTGGAAATGAACTAACTGGAGTTGGCGGTTGTGTTCCTTGAGGTACCACAGGCGAGGTCACCATGGTACTTGTATTCGTTGGTGTGACACTAGGAGGTGGAGTCGGTACAGAGACCGAAGGAGTAGCTGGGTTGGAAGTCATTTGCTGTTGAGAAGTTTGCTGGGATGGCTGTTGGTGTTGATGTTGCTGTTGTTGCTGCTGAGGTTGCTGCGGTTGTTGCGGTTGTTGCGGAGACGGATTTTGAGACTGCAGAGTATGCTGAGACTGTAGAACATTAGCTGGCGGCTGCTGAGACATGCTAATCGCAGCGGCAGCAGGCTGATGCGAGGTCGGTAGGGGAAGTGACGAAGATGGTGGTGGCGTTGGCTTTTTTATAGGGACAGCTGTGGCCATTGCTGTGGGTCGTGGTGGTTGGGCCGGCATCGAGGTGTGACTTGCCACCGGTGGTATGGCTAACCCTTGCTGATTACTCGTGACTGCCGTCACCCCAACCGACTGGGTTGCACCATTGCCTCCTGGTTGAAGGACTGATGTAGATCAGTCATCATGTAAATAAAATTATTTTTTCTCTTACGTTCTACAAATACTCCTACTACAAGTCTCCGAATGAACCGTGCATCCTTACCTTGATCACTAGGTATATTGTTAGGTTGCGTTACAATCGGCGGCTTCGACCCAGCTCCAGAGGAATTAACTCCACCCGTAGCCGTTGTCGTCGCCGCCGCTGCCACCGCTGCTGCTGCTGCCGCGACCGCTGCCGCTGTCGAGGATCCAATAGAAGACGTCACAGACGAGGGCGTCGAAGCCGACGCGGACGCCAACGTCGACAAGGATCCTGTGACTACCTGAGTTGTCTGTTTGTTCATCAAGAGTGAAACAACAGCACCGGCGTGATTAAGTGCCGAGCCCTGGAAAATTGAGTCGGTCAGAGTCATAGAGCAAGGATACAGATCAGTGTCTATAATCAGGGAAAGGAAAAGTGCGATCGGAAAAAGGTGATCGAATTTCGTGTTCGAGCTAGAGAAGGTCAAGGACATAATCGGAGTCTGTCTTACCGAGGTAGAAATGTTGGCGGTCGCGGGGACGGTGGCGGCGGTGATGATCGAATTACCTGCAGGTCCGCCTCCACCGCCTCCGCCGCTAGGCGTCGTCTTCTTCGCTTTCTTTCTTGGCGGCCGATTCGAAGTGTTCCCTGTAATTCAATGTAACAAGCAACTGGCGGTGAGTCGACGAACGGACTTAAAAACTTTCGTTCAGACCATCTGGACTAGAGTGGAGCTAGTGAAATGCCGACGGTGCCGAGGATACCAAATACTAGAGGATACCAGCCATGACTTTCCGTAGTAAAAGTGATCGAACCACCCGGGCGCTTCGCACATCGTCGGTAACGCAAATTAAATGAGACCAAAAGCATATATTTTCTAATAGATTTTATTCATATACTTATATTATAATTGTATCACTGTGTACAACAATGTTAATTTAAATATCTCAATTGTATGCTTCCTTTTTTTTTTGTGGACTTTCATCTTAAGGTTTTTTTTTATATTAAAAATTCTTAATGCGTAGAACAATTTTTTTTTTTCTTCTTTTATTCTACATAATGTCTCCGAGTCAATCGTACTTCTTTCATTCGTAAATAAATTGCGAGCACGTGTATATCCGTGTTTATATGTATATACCTTGCACGCTCTCGCCCATGCAACTAGACTACCCTGCCGTACGCGTACGTCATCGGTGCGACGTCTTCCCTTTTTCTTTTTAGGTATACCAATAATACGTGCATACGCGACTCTACCTATGCACAGGTACAAAGGTATGCGCGAGAGCGTGCATATTTTCTCCTCCTCCCTCCTTCATCCGTAACACCTCATCCCAATTCTCATCCTTGTCCTCTCACTCTTTACCCACTCCCTCCTCTCCTCCACGGCCGATTTACCTAACACCGCATTCATTCGCGCTTCTCTTTTCCCCCCTCTCTCTCTCTCTCTCTCTCTCTCTCTCTCACTCATTCGTTCGTTTCGTCTTCGCCCCAAACATTCAACTCTCGCTCTCACGCCTTTTCTTTCTCTCTCTTTCTCTACTCGAATCATTGAATCGTACAAACGACGGTAGTGATAGTAGTAATAGATGTTTTTGTGTTTTAGCAATAGTAATAATAGCAGTAGTAGTAGTAATAGTAGTAGTGGTAATAATAATAGTAATGAAAATGACCATAATAATAATTGCGACGACAATGGTGCCGATAGCGACGATGGCGATGATAATAATAACGATGACGATGACGATGACAATGATGATGATGATCATAAATCGCTGACTACAAAAAAAACCATCGAACCTCAATATCGTTTTCGTACGATGTAGTAATTTGCAATAGTAGCGCTAATAATAATAAATGTAATAATAATAGTAGCAATAGTAATATAATAATAATAATAATAATAATAATGATAATAATAGCAGCAATAATAATAAAGGTGACGATGAAGAGATGACGATGACAATAAGAATACCGATATCATAATAGTAATATATAATATTGTAATAATAATAATGATAATAATAAGAATAGGGATAAGAGCGTTACGAATAATAATAAGAAGAATGATAGGATGTTTATATATAGTTAATGATCGAGATACGATTAAAATAAAAGTATGTTCGAGAATGAAAGGGGGAGAGGGGGGGGGGGGGCGAAGAAGAGAAAAAGAAATAAAATTGTGTGACCGGGCAAAGATGCCTTGACCGGAAACGAACGATTTTGCAAATGATAGACAGTGGGGCGAGGGGAGAGAGGGAAGTAGCAGAGCATTGAGACCGTTCCCAGTATACGTTTACATAGGCAATGAAAAAGCGCGCGCAATTTAAATATAAAGATTCCCGATTTCCTCGTACAAGCTAGAGAGGAGGAAAGGGCGAACAGGAGAGGCGCTTACGAATTCCTTCACAATTATTAAACCCGTCCCCTTGTTATCACCTGCATTGTGATATCTGGCCTTAGCGCGAAATCCTTCCAGCCGGCTCAGTTTCAATTGACGAAACGTCGTAAACGCGTAAGCGGACCCGCGACTTCAGATTAATCGAGAATCGAAACCTACCGTCATCGGCCTACCTCTAAATAATCATTTCAAGGTTAGAATCAATCTCCATGCAATTTTTGTACACTGGACCAAATTATAAGACGATAATATGAAAATGTTCCAGTCGGTGTTTAGCTATATCTTTTTACTCTTGTATCCTCTCTCGCCCCCTTCTTCGTTTCGCTCACACTTTCTCTCTCTCTCTCTCTCTCTCTCGCTCTATATATATATATATATAGTTCCTATAACGTTCATACTCGCTCACTCAAATTCACATTCTCTCTCATCCTTATATTTTCACACTCTTATTACATATGCGGTTCAGCGCGTATACGCGTGTGTGAATAACGCCTGACAGTGGTATTACACACGCCGTTAATTTACGCGCCTTGTCTCTCTGTGTAGTGGGTGTGTAGTGTGTGTGTGTGTGTACACGCGCGCGCATAAGTCACGCTGTAACTTACGGCTATCTCTAATTACTTTACGATATATTAGTATTTACTATGTACAATGCGTGCATCCGTTATTTCTCGTGATATTTTCGAAAATAAGAAAAAAAAAACGCCGGGACACGGGACGCGAACGCGTGACGAAGAGGAAAACGCTCGCAGTGGCGGCGGCCGGTGGTCGTGGACAAAATATATAAATAAAGTGAAAAAAAAAAGAACACGCTCGATGTAACCTAACCTACATGCCTACGGTTAGTGATAAAAGATCGCGTGGTCGTTTAAAAGAAAAATAAAATAATAATCAAGTTTAACAATTGATTTTTGCCTTTTTTCCTTGTACGTCACATCTGTCCCTATATGTACACAATTGTCTGTCTGTGTCCACGTGTGCATTTATAGCCTGTTCGAATAGGTGCAACGAGAGAGAAGGATAGAAGATACAGGTAGAGAAGAATGGAGCTGAGTGAATTAAAAAAAAAAAAAAAAAAATAGTTACAAATGGAAGAATTAGCGAACGGCGATGCATCTGGTCTGCCTAGCGTATAGAATAAAATCTAGAGAAATTTTTTTTTGTTGGAAGGCAATACAAGAAGTATAGTTATTATAAAATGCCCTATATATACCTCGAGTTTACAAGTATAGTCGTAATTGTATCTTAATAAGATGCATACTTCTCTATCTAAGTCAGCGTACACGCTGCCAATTTGTTTGTAATTCTTCTTTTTGTTCCGGCACACTAACTAATTATTCGCGGACCCCACCGACCCTTTCTTCCACATTAAATTTTATTCGCGCGAAATTTAAATCCAAATTAACGTCCGACTGGGTTCTCTCTATCTACTTCCTGAAGAAAAACACGCTCGTAGGTAGTTACGCGTCTTTTTCCTCCTTTTTCTTTTTCTTCTTCATTTTAATTAATTTATTTATTTATATACTTTACTTAGAAATGAACGAACACTTTTTGCTGACCAATCAGATTACTCGATCGGATTTGAGGTTAGTAGTAATAATTGATTATTCGCCTATCTCGGGCTCTTAAGTACGCTGCTGCTAAGGAATATGACTGTTATCCTTTGCGAAGGAAGCGACAAAGAATAGACAATGATAAAAAAGATCATTAAAAAAAAAACAGGCATAAACGATCCTATGATAAAATGACAATATTCTTTAGTTGTACTTTGCGTGCAACTCGGACAATTCTCGATGCTTCTCCTTTAGCTTTCGAACAGCACACACGCTGACATTTATATTTATATATAATTGTGTGTATATATATATATATATAAACCAGAGAAACGCTCGAGTATCAATCGATTGTGAGAAGTTGATGAATATTCTACATCCCTCTCGTTCACTCTCTATCTCTTCACACACACGCACACCATTCTCTCTCTCTCTCTCTCTCTCTCTCTCTCTCTCTCTCTCTCTCTCTCTCTCAATCTCCCTTTATCACCGTAATAATGACTTCTTCTTATTATTATCTATATACCTCTCCTATATACGTATAATATAAGAACTAAATTTACATGATATCTCAACAAAAACGCTATCATGGAGTAGACATTTACACAAAGATATATAAAAACAATATTTTATCCCCGCAATTAATCATCATCGTCAATCAATTTCTTTTCTCACTCGGTTTCTCGCTTATTCGCTTCGCGTAACATACTCGTTCAATCACGCGCTCTCACTCGCTCCGACACACTCGTCAAATATATATATATATATATTCGCTCAATCTCTCGTTCGCTCAACTACCTTCGTCTTATACTCGTATAAAAGATCTCTAAAAGTGCATCGATAAGGACGGGTTAAAATAATATTACAGGTTACATCGTAAGCATCGGCAATGAGTGAGAATGTCGCGTGACGGTGCGGTATGTTCGTGCCATTGTAAACGTTTCACTCGTAAAAAAATACCTTCGCAATCGAACGACAATTCGAGAATTGATATTCGATCTTCATTGGAATAGGGAATTAATAAATGGAAGAGGAGAACGGTGGCAGGGGAAGTAGGGGAGGATAGGGTGGGTACGGCGGCGGAGACAGCAGAGCAGGAATAGCGGCAGCGAATGGCGATCCGAATTGAAAGAGAGAGAGAAAAAAAAAAGAAAAAGAAAAAAACCACCCGGGAAGATCATAGCAGTGGATCTAATGCATCGCTTTGTCTTTTGTTATTATTTTTTAAAATTAATTTCTCGTTTTTCATATCTTTTTTTTTTTCGGTTGTCGCGTTACCCCGCTCTCGGGCATGTGATAAAAAAGACCATACCACGCCATACGCACGATCTCCAGACGATCAAGCCATTTTCGTATCTCTTACATTAGCAACATTCATCTTGGACAAATGAAGAAGCTCGGGACGCATTTGGACGTATTCAGCATCCGTTTCTATAGCTCTAGCCATCAAAGAAACGACGCTAGTCACCGAAGAGGAGCAACTAGTGCTATGCATACACACAGGTATGATGAGACGACGGACAGCCGGAGCAAAGCTTAGCGGAGTGCAAACAATGTGTTTGGAGGCCAGCGCGCGCGCCTTTCCCTTACAATCATACACCGCGAGAATCCTCCTTTTCTCTCATCTTCTTATCAGGCACTCCCTCTGTCGCTCTTTCTCTTTCTCTCTTGTACCTCCTCAACACTTTAGCCACATATACCACAATCCCCAATACCATTCATCCGCCAAGCATCTAACAGAGACATACTTTCATTTATACGTACTTTGTCTTTCTCTCTCTCTCTCACACACACACACACACGCACGCACGCACTCAGTCAGTCACAGCATCCCTTAGCTTATGCCTCTCAGGCATCTAGACCAGCAGTCACAGCCACAGCCTCAGCCATACTCAGAGCAGGTGTTCTCTCTAGGTAGACTTCAATGACGATGACGATGGACTCTCGGCTTCTCCGTGAGACTCTCTCTTCACTTTTTTTGTCACTGCCTGTCCTTTTCTTCTTCTCTGTCCATTGGAACAGTGTCCAGCAGTATGTAGGACGCGCGGTCTCTCTCTCTCTCGATACCTTTTTCAGTCCTCGATCTATCTCATCGCTCTCTCCCGGTCCCACTCTTGGATCATCTCCTGGATAACACACCTACGTACGTTTTCGTACGTACCCATTTTGTCTTTCTCTTTCTCTTTTTCCATAGTCTCGCTTGGCTCCTTCCCTGACTTATCCTACACCGTGTCGGCCATTACACTATGCTGAGGAGGATCCTGGGACAGACAATTCTTTCCTCGACTTTTTAATTTTCATAAACTTCCGGAAGATGTGCACACGCATCTACTGTGTGTGTGTTTTTTTTTACTACATCAGAGATTTGCCATTGTTCGCGACGGCGACGCCGGTGGCGACGACGGCGACGACGACGACGACGGGGGGTGGCTGGTTGTAGCGGTGACGACGATGACCTCACGCGTGTATAGCTAACAAAATTCATTCTCTACTCGACGGAACAACTATTATGCGCTGATCTGGCGATTCAGCCACCAATACACATTGTCTGCATTGTTTTTAATCGGGGGACGTAGTTTTAGCCTTTCTGATTGTATGAAAAAGTCGTGCGATCGAATGAACGAAGCTAAACGGGTGAGGGTGAACGAGTAACGAACTAAACCAGTAGAATTCGGTGACGGGGGGATGAAGAGGGGGGGCGGGGTGGGTATAAGAGTAAACGCGCGTAGATCATTCGTGGCGTGAGATGATGGTGCGCGGATCAAAGTCACGGATCTGGGAAAACCAGAGAGGTCCAGAGGCTCAGTGAGGGATAGAGAAGGGAGATTTTCGTGACCAGAGCCGTGGATAGTAAAATTAAGTGTCAAGCTGTTTTGGTCGTTCCTGTGGCGTCTAGATTATTCAGGTAAGTCCAGAGAAAAATTATTGGACGGGGGGGGGGGGGGATTAGGGACTCTAGCTGCTGACTCTCGAGCAACACAATGTATATCGGTCAACGCCACGGGGCCAAGAGAAAAGAACCAATTATTTGTCTTCAATCAATAATAACCATTCGTGTAACAAGCTGGCATGGCATATGGTATCCTCTAAACACAGTCTGCACTCCACTAGCTCACCTTGTTTTTTTTTACCATTAGTTTTGCTTTCGTAAATTAAACAACAAAAAAACTCTTAAGCTATGGCAAGTTTCGAGAGGCGTGTCGAGCGAGCTTGTGTTTACGTCTTTCTCAACTGACAGTTAAATGCACAGCCACGTGAGGACTACGGACGGCCACGTGGACCTCCTAGCCGAGGTAGGCCTAGTAGTTCACGTGGCTGCTCTAGAGCTTTTTTTTATTTATCCTTTTAACCCTGTGAAAATTGTCCTTCACTTCTGCTTCCTTTTGTTCTCCATTATTCTCCCATGGAGAATCAGAGCTCAATTTAATAAAAAAAAAAATAAATAAAATTTTACGATCGATAAACACTCGACACTCCATTCGCACTTGCTCTAATGTAACGCAGCACTTGGGCTACACCGATAACGCCGTCACAATAATTACAATCATTAGTAAAGAATACATAGCAGGAGTTTGGAAAAATTATTTGCGATGCGTTTTGTGCAGTCGTTCCGACTTGACGAATCCGGCTTTGGGATTCCGTCTTTAAATCTAATTTGTAAGTTTTCGGCATTGCGCGTGTAGCACTGCTGCGAGTACATCGGTCTTTCTTTTGTTTTCCTTTTTTTTTTTTTTTTTAACCGACCGGTCATCTCGATCAAGAGTTGTATGCGCGAACGGCGAGTGACGCGTTAAAGGAATTTACACGAGAGCAAAGAGGTGGAAGCTTACATAAAAATATATACTTCGTTCGCGCGCGTCTTTTGAAAAGATACTATTTCGACTATAAGCTGCATTAACACAAAAATTATGCATTCTGAAAGTGCTCGTTTCATTCCTCGAGCTTTAACGTTTATCCCCGACAAAAGCTAACGATACTCTTTACGAACGCCATTCGCTACGTCGGATCTCTCGATCGAGAACGCCTCGCTTGGAAGAAGCGACACTTCGATTAGCTTTGTGACTCTTCGATTAGCCTTATGGCTCTTCGCATAGCTCTCTGAGTGTTTTGTCAAAGGTGTATAAATATGTATTGTCTTTACGAAACTCTAATATATTAAAGCGCGCGTAACAGGCGCCTTACGCGCTCTATGGAATCAGTGAATAATGAGACACCCTTGGTGCGACACATTGGAAAGCTCGAAAACTCGAGATAAACAAGACAATAAACAAGAAATACGGTTCACCGGTAGATAGAACGCTCGCGAGTAACCCGATAGTTTCCAATGATTTTTCTTGTAAAAGAAAAAAAGAAAAGAAAAAAAAACAAAAAAAAACGAAAACAAGAAGGAAATAATAGAAAAAGGAAAACACGTCAGTTTGTATTTCCATTGTTTCGGCTACTTGGTTAAAAGTAAGTAGCTTCTTGTTCCCAAGTTATCGGGTGTGATAGTTGCAACAGTTAGATGAGGTTCATATCTGACCTGCTTCGCTGTCACTCGAATCGCTGGTGCTTGACGATAGTGAACTACTGCTGGAGTCACTGTCACTGCTACTACTGCTTGAAGCTGAGAGCCGCGACGGTCCGCTCGCTCCTCCGGTTCCCACCACGTCGACCGATTTACTATTGTCCTCTGCAAATCCAATAATACCGGTATAGACACGGAAAAACGCTTTAATAAAGATTAATCACAATCATCGTGAAAATCGTCTCTTTTGTAGATAATGCATTGTTATTGTTTATAGATAATTCGTACTTCAATACGATTTTCCAGATTGTTACCTTTCTTAGCAGGTTTCTTGACGTTGCCTAGCTGCCCCGTTACATCTTGCAATCTCTTCTCGAGTTCCTGCTTCTTCTCCGCTATCTGCTCGTCTTTCGACTTACCGCTCACTTTCTTGTCTGGGAATATTAGAAGTTTAAGATTAATAGAGATCCTTATATACGTTTACGTTGTGTCACGTTTATCTATACGCGAGACAGAGGGAGATTGCACTAATTCTTCGAACAGGTTGCAACTCTATCGTATTCTGTTGAGACACAACAATTTATGAGAGAATTCTTTTATAACAATTCTGAGACAAATGGACGACTGCGACCATGAAAAATTGTCCAACAGTTTTCAAAGCTTTGATCACGACATTTTTTTAAGTGAAAGCGACATAAATATACTCATTAGGTTGTACTTAGAAAATTAATATACGTGTATACTATAAAATTTGTATACATTAGTATACACGTAAATATATAATTAAATAATTATATTCGATAAAATCAACCGAGGACGATGACCCGCTTATTTTACGTCTGTATTAAAAGACGAGAAAATTTGCAAAAAGTGGACTAAGAATTCGTGGAGCAAAAAGTAAGACGTCAAACTTGTCAACTCATTCAACTCTTTACGATCAATCGTCATGATAATGCACATTGCACGGCACGTGGAAGTAAGGAAAAATAAAAAGTGAAACAATCCACCAGAGAAATAATCTTCATCTGGGTGATGCTGCGATATAGAATTTACAGTAAAGCTTACGTGGTTTTTTCCTGAGGCACGAGGCTACGTAGCTTTCCAGCTCTCGAAGGGTAGATGGCTTCAGCGTCTCGAAATCAATTTCGATTTCGTCAGGGTTAGAGTCTCTGAGCGAGGGTTCGCGCGATTGAATAATGTGCACAACGCGACCCAATTTATCACCTTGAAAAAGAAAGACGGAAGGAAATAATAATCGAAGAAATCCTTTTAAAAAAAAAGTTTCTTGAAATCTTGTAGAGTCTTCTCCTCGAAGATGCTTACCCGGCAGTTTGTTGATATCCAAACTAAGCTGTCTCTTCTCGTCGTAGGACATGGGCTTGGCGTTGTCCTCGTCCTCCGACTCGAAGGTCACAGGAGGTGGCTGACTACTTGTATTTTTCTTTTTGTTTCCAGTCGACCTACTATTCGCCTTGGGCCTCTTATTCGCCGCATTGGTGGCCGCAGTTTTTCCAATTCCGCGATTAGCTTTGCCTTTCGGTTTCGCATTCGCAGCTGGAGGAAGGTGATGGCCCATACCGGAGGCCGGATGAGCCTTATTTGGACCAACCGCTATTGCTGGATGATGAAGATCTCCACCCATGCCTCCAGGCATCTTGAGATCACCAGCACCCATCGCCACGCTTGCTATACTAGCACCAACGCTGTCGGAGACGTTTGGAATTCCGCCGCTTGGCTTCATAAGCTCTTTCATGGCACCACTGTGACTACCGACGAGACCGCCACCTTTATTGCTCATCGGTTTTGGCTTCGCCTTGTCCGGTTTCTTCTTTTTACTCTTTTTCTTCCCACTTTCTTCGACCAACTTCCTCATTTGTTCCTGCATAGCTTTCAACTGTGAAGGAAATTTACAGAATGTTCTCATCTAACGACCCCCTAATTATCTCCTATTATTTTCCACAGTCCTTAAGGATATTCCTCAATTTTATCGCATTCTACCTTCTCACGTTATTAACGATTATTGCGAAGGATATTATTAATAATTTGTGGTGCGATAAAGTATAACGGATCTATGTCAATGCCACACGTACCTCTTGCTGCAGGGCAACCAATTTTTGAGTACGTTCCTCCTCAGAGTCGTCACTCTCGGAAGAACTCTCGGAACCAGAACTGCTGCCACTGCTACTGCTACCTTTTGGTCCGATCATTGGCTCATCAGGTATCTTAGCGTACCTAAGAAATCCATTTATTCGACATTATCACGAATGCTACTTCAAAGTTCAAGAGAAACGAAAATTCCTCGTTAAATACGCACCTCATTTCGAAGACATCTTGAAGCTTTCTTGCCATTGTAACTACGTCGTGATCAGGGGGATTATATTTATAGCAATTAGTGAATATGAGTCGGACGTCACTCGCAAATTCTAGAGCCGTCTTATACTCGCGGCTGTCCATTTTCGTCTAATAAGAAAATTATCGTTTTAAAGTATGTCCCCTCTACACGCCATGATGCATTTCTAATACAAAACCTTATGCGAAACTGACCTTTACAGTTCCAAGGTCCATGGGTTTCTTGATAATGTCATGGTAATCGTGAAGGCCGAGAAGCTCTGCGTCCACTGGTTTGTAGAAGGGCCACGCATAACCCTGTTAATCATACGCGGCATCAATAGTATTGTTCCATTGTAATAAGTACATAAACAAAGGACACCGAGGAGGTACTACTAAAGATGCTAATCACAGAAAATGATAATTTAGTAATAAACACTTTCGAATACCTTGAACATTATTTAATCAAATTCATTGTAGTATGACTTAGCTATGCGAAACTGGCGATGAGATAAGAAAGATAATATTAATTAAAAAATTCAGAATTGACGATTACACTATACCTTGTATATTAGTAAATATTTTAACAGAATCAATTATACTTCCTCGGTGACAAGAATGAATCTTTGATAACAATTACCGAATGCTTTTTGGAGAATAGCTCTTTGAGAATTTCGTTACAGGATTTTAGCGCTTCGGACAGCTTCTCCTTCGATTTGCCGCCTGGGTGCTGAGGCTGAAAAATTAAGATGACTTTACAGAACAGCAGCCTAATAGAGTGTTCGTAGGACTTCCTTCCTGAAGATACTTAACGTTCGGGCACGAGAAACAGAGCAAACATAATTACAGTTAATACCAATTACGAAAACGTAAGTCTCCTCATTGAGAGGAGTGTAAACAAAAATTTAATAAGCATATATATATTAAAAAAAAAAGCAGACTGAAATCTGTATAGTCTACTCGAAACATGAAACGAAAGTAACTCAGGATCGAAAGACGGGACAATTGACAAGACAAGACAAATGAAACATGGCGCGCCTGAGACGATTAATAATAAATGTACCTGTTGAGCCATGGCCCCGATGAGGGGCATGTTGGCTTGGTGAAATGGCACAAGGCCGTCTTCCGCTTGCCTCGTTGGCTGAAACAGCCCCATCATCAACCCTCTGTTAGTACGTTAATACAATGATATGATAACGCAGACACACACAAGGACGTCGAACGTATGTGATGTTATGAGGTTCGTATAAACGAATGATATTTTGAAAAATTCGAAAATCACCCGAAGGTATTCTACTACCAAATGACTAGTGGGGAGTGTGTACTTTGCAATACAAAAACACAATGGAGGCAACTTGGTCACAGCCAAGAGATTACAATTGGTACCTTCTTTATCTGCCTGCCGGATTCTCGTCTCGTAGGTATTTTGGCATTTTTCGAGTCGAGCGGAGGGTAGAGCGGCTCGAATGAATTGGCGGTGGGCGTCGTGGTATCAGCCTTTCTCTTCACTCCTTTCTTGAGCTTGGCCGGCTGCGAAGGAGGCATTACGGTGGGTGCAGTCGGAACTTGGGGCGGAGGAGGCACAGCGGACGCAGCCTGAGGATCCATAGCAGGCTGCGCGTGATATCCGCTACCCGGAGGAATCACCTGCTGTGGCAGGGAGTTGTGTGTGGCCATCGGTGCTACACCGATACTTGACGGAGGTGCGATTGTGGTTGTGTTCGTACTTCCCGGTACGGAAGCAGGCGCCTGTGTTCCCAGAGGCGGCATCGGTATGACTCCCGTCGTTCCAGCCAAGGTCGCCGATGGGGTTAAACTGTTCGGCACACTCGAGCTTACGGCAGCAGTTACCGAGGAAGGGCGACCACGTCCGGCATTTCCAGGACCGCCAGCACTGACGCCAGTACTACCGGTGCTGCCTCCGCTAGCTACAGCCACAACAGTCCCTACTCCAGGACCAGGTGCAGCTCCAGTTACAGCTCCGGCAGTGGTCGCAGCCGTACCAGCGACTCCTGCCGATACCGTAGCACCTGCAACTCTGCCTGCCGCCGTTTTCTTTCCTTTGGGACCTTTCGGCACTGGCGGATCCAGCTCCACTTCCTCTTTCGGCATTTGCGCAACCTGTGTATCAATCATTCTCTCTAGTTATCCCGCGAGAGCTTCTATTTCTCTTTTCACATTACCTTCGTCAGGAACAATTTCTCGAGAGCTTGAGCCATCACTACTACATCCTCCCCTGGTTTGTTGTAAACGTAGCAATTGGTGAACATCGTATTGAAATCCTGGATACATTCTCTGCCACTCCAGTAATAGGTGTTCTCCAAACGCTTCTTGATTGTACCAAGGTCCATAGGCTGTTTGATGATTTTGTGGTAATCCTGCAACGAAGTGTACGGTGAATGTCAAATTTTAAATGACAATAAAACATTCCAATCAATTTTAAATTAAGCCTAGGTAACCTACTGGCAAATTGAGTTTCTTCGCATCGACGGGCTGCTGAAAGGGCCAGGAAAATTGGTGCTTCCATACTGGTTTGAGTACGCCCTTTTGCAGAAACTGTAGCTGATTGGTAACACGGCCTGGCCGAGTTGGTGGTGGAACGACCGGTGGTTGAACAACACCGTTCACTGGCTCTACGGGTGGCTCTTCTCGTGGAGGAGGCTCCCTCGCAGGTACAGTTGGCGTGCTCGATGCCTTACCAGGTGCACTCGTCTGCATTTATTTTCACATTAGACATTAGAAACAAATAAAATTTCCTTACACTCTTGTCGCTCAATTTCTCCAAAACTCTCAATGCAAAATCATTCACTCTCTCGGTCATATCGGATTTCATGACAGTTCAATCGATTTATGTTCCTAAATAATATCGTTTCGGCAATAGATCAATAAGTAATTACTTCAAAGAAAGGATTACAATGTCAATTAAGCCTCAATGAAAACAATTACGTCTACAATACTGCTACCATTTGCCTCCTAAATAAAACGAATTAAACAGCGTTAACAAGAATTACGTACAATTATAAATTTCCTCTGATAAGACAAAGAAAACCGTGCTCATACAACCTCCTGCGGCGTTAGGCAAAAATCTATCTACAAAAATATGATAGACATCGATAGAGCAATTGATCAATATAAATTCAATGCTGCAAGAACCTTTAACTTGTCACAAGGACGATAGAAAGAAATTCCATAAAATCCGATGGTTTTCAAATTTAATGCTATCAGAGGATATTCTCAAGCTGATACCGTTAAGAATGATTAAATTATCAATCTGAATCATCATGGCGATACGTGCAACAATAACTTTGATTTACTCCTTCATGCATCGAGCGAATGAAGGCTGCTAACAGTTCAGTATCTTATAATCATAGAGAAAAGCAATTTTCAATGTGGCCCGGGCGTCTTCTAGCCTGGTCCATGTGACAATTGCTACAATGTCCAACGAGAAGAGCTCAAATAGCAAGATCCAAGAAACTGAATAGCAACGACTCGCGTCAACTTTTGATTCCAAAACAAAAGCCAATGATTCTCAATATTTGAGCCGTCCTCTTTTGAATAGTAACACCACCAAAAAATATAACAAAGAGCAGAGAGTATCTCGTCAACTAACATAGACTGTAAGAAAAATCTGCTCATGCTTCAATTAAAAGTATCGTGAACCGATTTAATCGAATGTATAGAACGGAAATAATCTATTCGGAAGAGTAGTCAACGGGGAATCTCACCTTCGGTATATTACACAGCCTTTCTCGCTCCTCCACATCTAACTGCAATTCATACGTACTATTCAGTCAGATAGCGCGGACATTATTAACAAAACGACAGGGAATCCTAAGTTACAGTACCGAAAGGTAGTAATTAAAGAAGGACAGGTAGCGGGTTATGAAGTATAAAGAAAGAAGAAAAGAGAGAGAGAGAGAAAGAGAGAGAATACACAAAGACAATATTTGCAAAAACAAACTGCAACAATGAATCTCTCGGTAGCACTCGCAAAAATGTCCGTTGGCGCACGTTTCTGCGAATGCAACAATAAAACTAACTCTAAAGGGAAATTGCATATGGAGATAGTACTAAGCAAGAGATAGATCGCGTGAAGTGATCTGAGAGTAGAAAAGAGAGGAAGAAAAAGAAAAAGAAGAGGAAGAAGGAGAGAGTGAGAATTAACGTACTAAAGAGATTAAATTAATCTACGACTATGCGATATACAAAGGGTGAGTGGTCGTTTAAGGAAACAATGCAGCTTCGAACAAGTTATATGCATCAACGTTAACGATTGGTCGAACGTAATCCATTCTTGATCATCTTGGTAGTAGAGTGTTACCAGTAGGAGTTTTCTGATGCCTAGGGGGTCGCGGTAAGGCCCATACTCACCGAGTTATTCTGCGTGATAGTATCCACCTGCTGCATCTTGGCTTCGCTTCTGTAACAGAAAAAGTAGCCAATTAATATAGTGTCGGTCATCTCGTGGTTCAATTCACATGTGCAATATATCGAAAGAATTGGAATGCATTCGCCGAGATAGGTTACGCCTCTGACCTTACTGCCAGTTCGAGTGACCTCGAAAGGCTGTGAAGAGGCAGTGAAAAGTCCTTGAAATATTGATAAACGAGGGAAAGTGTTCCTAGTTTAGGCGCACATTTTCGACTTCTCGCCACACATGAATTGCAACGGCGTAAACAGGTAAACGATGAGAGATCACTATTCCGCGAGTGTGTACTTCACCTACCTTTCCGACATATATGGTACATAAATGCTACGCAGCAGGTAACTGCCTTACGTCGGTGCTTGACGCTACGAGGCTTCATCAACAACCGAGCTGGCAAGGATATACTCTGAACTGAGCATTGTAGCTCCCTAATTGCTTGCCGAGACGACTGGGCTGCGACCTGGGAGATCGGTGCCGAGGTGGCATAACACTACTCAAGCCTACCGAACGGTAGTAGCTCGAATGTCAGCCTTGTATGCTGCTGCAATTCGCCGTGCCTCCAGCCAAGACTCGCGATTCTAGCAACATCTGGATAACATAACAACAGGTCCCCATGTTTGTAACAACCCCAACATCACTTCTTTGCCTTAGAGCGTAATCAAAGGGCGTCGAGATTACTTTCGACAAACTTACATGTCTACGTGATTATTATCAAAAGGCATCATGCAGATGGCGATTTTGAGTTTTTTTTTTTTTTAATCTGACTACGTCATAAAATCCGTGCTTGGCAAGGGAAACCTCTTTTGTGGCCTAGAGCCTTCGATCCCACAAGGTGAATATTCACGAGGTATCTCCTGCAACCGTACGGTCTTATTGCAGTCAATCCGAACGATTCATCATGAGTTTATGTTTTGGTGCAAATTTGGACAACGTGTGAGTAACGCTAGTCTAGCAGGAATCGTGAAGGAGTGAAGTTTGGATGTTTTACGTAGGAATCTCTCCGCCACGTGGGAACCTGGGAACAAATGTTACACTGCTACCGTTATGTTATTGGAAATAAGCTGGAACATACACCAAATGTAAGACACAGGATAGATAAGAGAGCATAGAGAATGCATGGAGGGTCGTTGGTCGCTTAGGAGGGATCATTCAAAAAAGAGCGGCGACGGCGGCGCGACAACGAGAACAGCCATGGCGGAAGGACTCGAGGCGAAATCGAAAAACTTGACACGGTGGACAGTTTAACGTGTGAGAGCTGCATCCGTTGATACAAAGTATTAAACGAATGCAGTTCAACGGAATCAGTAAAGAAATTATGTTAGTTGGACAAATAGAAGCAAGAGCAATGAATGCATAGAAATAGAGGGGTTAGGAGAACGATAAGGATGAAGATGAATATGAGGAGTCGGAACTGAAGTCGAAGTCGAAGATGGAAGTGGAGGTGGTAGTGAAGGATGGCGATGTCGAGGGGAAGAGTAACGCACGCACGCGCGCGCGCTCGCGCTCGCACGCACCTACACCAGAAAAGTGGGGAAAGAGAAGCAGAGGTACAGAGAGAGAGAGAGAGAGAGAGAGAGAGAGAGAGAGAGAGAGAGAGAGAGAGAGAGAGAGAGAGAGAGAGAGA
>JASANN010000181.1:41022-67695 GCA_031762395.1 Calameuta pygmaea | reverse complement strand
GAGAGAGAGAGAGAGAGAGAGAGAGAGAGAGAGAGAGAGAGAGAGAGAGAGAGAGAGAGAGAGAGAGAATGAGAGAGGCAGAGTGAGAGAAAGAGACCCGCGCCCAGCCGATGCACCCGACGCACAACAAACACGAGGAACGCGCTCAGAGAACCTAGCCGAGAGTCAAGCACTTCCAAATTCTTAGCGTTTCACGCTTGGATATTCGCGTTTCGCTGAGAATCCGGAACGCCTTCTCGGTCGCTCGAATTGGCGTAGGTTTCATTCAACATGGCGGTTCGGCCGCTCGGGAAAGAAAGCTCCCAAGGGCCCGCCGATATATCTGCCACTTACGCACCAGCAAGGCACACATCACATGATATTTCTATCACTAAACGAACCCAACAACTTTAGGATTACTCGCAATCACTTACCTGATCACTGGAGGTCCACTTTCCACGAGAATTCAAGCAAAAACACTACCACTACGCCTCGAACACTCGCACTACGCTTTCTCCCTGCTCGCTAGTTTGGTTGGTCGGTCGGTGTTATGGCCGCCGCCGAGTGCCCCACCGTGTCACTCACTCACTCTCACTCGCGCGAGCGCGAGCGCTTAGTTCGCATACGCGACGAACGAACGCGGCCCCCGACCACTCGCTCAAATACGAATATCAATGTCCTTCTTACACCTCAACACCGTATCAGTGCTCAGCGTTACAGTCCATCGACATTTTCCTTTGGCTGCGCGGTGTCGGATGGCTTTCCGTGCCCATGACGATCTCGGATCTAGAAACTAACGATCGCAGCACCAACAATGGCTACGCATTCTTCCGCGACGTACCGAATGGTCCCGTTCCTCCGTTCCTCTTCGTTGTCGCCCCTTGTTTTCCCCACCTCCTTCTCCATTCACCTTTCACAGTACGAAACAACCCGAACACACCCGAACATTTTACCGCCAAATTCGAAGTATGCATACTTCTTCATTCAGTTAATCTTTTGTCGAATAAAAAATTTTATCATTAATTTTTATTATTCGTGTAGGCGATCTGACACCATTAACATTCGTATCACTAACGTTGAAACGTTTTTTTTCGATCGTTTATTCTTTGCGTATGATATATACTTATAAATTTATATTGAAACAGCGACGAATAGAGTGTAGACACCTTGTTAGAGGCACAGGGAATGGGTTTACCGCTGCAAAATAATAGAATAATGTATATACAATAAAATAACATATTTTATTAGAGGATGAAAAAATCTATGGTTAAATTGCAATTGACAACTGTAAGGTACACACTTTGTTTAAATGTTTTAAGTTTGATAACTCAAGCAAAATTCAATCGTGCTGGACCGACATTCCAATTCCGTATAAACGATCAGATGTCTCGAGTGTTCACCGCGCAAACTGCAGTCCGATTCCTCCATTCCGCCGTTACGGGCGTTACCCACAATGCACTATACGATGATGTAGTAAAATCCATAACTACTCGTAGGATTAGTAACTGCGTTAAATAATTATCATCAGTGATTTTTAAAATAATATTACGATTTAAGAAGCTCATTTTGGCTAACCATTTCTTAACGCGTATTTAATCGCTTACGTTGTCATGTCATCGTCGTATGCCAAGTTCCGTTAGACAGCTAAGATGGCGACCACAAAAACCACTGGCATTATATACCAAAAACAATTAATTTAGAAAAGCATCAGTCATACATATAATTTTGTTTGTCCGTAATTTTTTTTTTCAAATGTTATATCTACTAGTATTACTTTCTTGTTGGTCTATTCTTATGTCAAGATTCGCTAGTATCGACGAACGGCAGAAGTTGCTCTCGTTGGATTGGACACTCATATTCTTTCCCGATGACACGACAATACTTTGGAGTCAAAACAGCACTCAAACTACACACTGGCCACATCACGAAATTCACGAACGTTCCATTAAAGATTGCATTAATTTTTTAAATAAATATTACAGCAAAAATAATATATGACGTCACTTTTCAACATTATTAGTACACACGCAATCTGCTCGTGAACACGTCAACTTAGGAAGAAAGATGGCGGTCATCGAGAGTTAGACGCGATGATATTTTGTGATTATTCTCACCATTTGTACAATTTTCACTATAGATCCATTTTTTAAATCACGGAACTACAAATTTTATAAAAGGCAGTTGGTACGCATTGTTATTGAACTCGATAAACCACTCTACTGCGATAAGCCTACTAGCAGCTCTCGCATAAACGGCCATTTTGTGTTTTGATGACGTAATGAAATTTGTGAGCTATAAGGGAAGTTCAGTAACCTTCCACGCTTGAATTTGGAAGGCATTGATTGTATATAAAATTAGCAAAATTTTCATTGGTATTCATCTTTTCAATAAAGGAACTAAATGAATTTCTTTGAAACTAATACTAATATTAATGAGATCTCAAGCCAAAACGATAGGTTTTTTCTTTCTTACATTTAATAATTCATTGCTTATGATATATTTACAAACTATTACTTTTTACAAATTATTTTACATATAAAAAAAATTAATTTCCTAATTATAGCTGATAATTGTATTGTTTGCTTATATAGTGTTATTTCAATAAAAAATGGTATTCAAATTAGTATAAAATTTATTCAAACTATTCCCCACACTTCTTCAAAAGCTGTACACAATTTACTACACGTCAAAGCACCTGACAGTGGGTAGTTACTAATTGAAATGGTGTCTTCGGTATAATCTGGATTTACCTAAAAATATTATTCCCAGTTAATTTTCAAACTTAGGATACCTAATGTTTATATTCCATTTGATACTAAATGTTTGGGTGCACTTACTGCTCCATGTGCCATTGCACCAACGACAATTGCAATTGGTTCATCCTTTAGAACAAGTTCTCTAGGATTTTGAACACGGTTTGCACTAAATGACATAGCAATTTTACGGCATCCCACTGGCAAGTGATCCGTTACAGGATTTCTAATTACTTTTAGTAATTTCATAGGTCCATCTGATGCTCGCACACTGAATTTATGAAGAAGTTGGACTGTAATAATAGAACAAATGTATCTTTAAAAAACTCAAGACAATACAATACTGCTAATCATTATTCTATACATAAAATAATCACCCATAAGTCCAGCAAAACGTTTAAATGTCCTTGGTATTCTTGTTTGAGGATTTACTTCAATTAAAACATTTTTTTCTGTATGAATATAAACTTGTAGTAAACCAGCTCTATTTAGTGGACTGTCCATGAGCATTAATAAACATTGGTGGGCTATATCTGGTCTGCATGTACCAGGGTCTCTGTTGTTCTTCTTAAGAATTCCAACATGATCATCGGAATTCAATAATTCAAAACTGTTTCCCACCTGTAATAAAAAATAATGTATTAAATAAAAATTATTTTTGTTTACGTCTATTGTTTCACCTAAATTAGGGAAATAGAATTGAATTTTACCTTCACAGATTCTAGTTGTGCCTGATCCAAAATGATAATAAGACGTTTCTCTTGGTTCTTTATATGAGCAACCTGAAGGTGTTTTGGAGATGGATCAAATTCATGCTCGTCTTGCTCGTCAAGATTTTTTCTTTTCTTTCCCATAACTTCCAACTATTTAGATACAATTTTGTTAAATACCAAAACCGCTTCTTTCCTTCTGTTTACAACTTATTATTCTCGTTTCACAACAGCAGCGAAGTAAATACTAGAAGCACGTGTGTCGTTATGGGCAGTTATGGGTTAGAACGTACAGTGAGGAGTTGCTGCTCTGAGCAACAAAACTTTCAACTACGTATCTGCTGCGGGTACTTTTGAAATGCTATTTAATAAATGTTTATAGAAGGAAATAAAATTAAAAATGAAAAGAGCTAATATTAACAGCTTGGATGTTCAAAACACATCATGTACTAAGAAATTATTGTATTACCCATACATTTAAAAAACTTTGCTTAGCTAATCTTTAGTACAGCAACCGTGCTTATCGACAGGTAATTCGAATGTTGAATCCATTTCAGAAAAGTATATCAGGGTACATTTTCAGTACATGACTATTTGGTGCTATACAGTGCCATATGAGTGCAACGCGTGGGTTTATCCGTGGTTTATACATTGAAATAAATAAAAAAGGAACAAAAAATATCACAAATTACTGTAAAAATGATGAAAACAGAAATAATGAAACTTGCGGATCAAGCAAAGATGCACGATAATGTATTAACTGTAATGGCTACAGTGGATACAGGTATACATCAATCAATGCTTTATTTATGTAAATTTTGTTCATTTAAATATAATCGTCGATATACATTTTACAGGATTCGAATGGATGGCTGTTGACGAGTACAAGGAGAAGCTAGGTTCAAATGCACAATATGTGAAAGAACGAGGCAGAATATACTTTAATCTGAGGCAGAAGGATTTCTCAAAAGTATATAAACGTCTTCAGATATTATCCTTAATTGAAGACAGTTTGCCTACATCACTATTGCATGACACACCAGGTCCAAGACATGAGGTCCATTGACAACGTCTACATAGTCGCGGATGCGAGTTGGCTGCCATTTTCTGGGGTTACGAAAGGAAGCGAATTAGACTGGGACCTGGAAATCATAAGACAATTTGCCAAGGAAAAGATATCTTTAAGAAGGGCCTTGGATGCATGGAAGGAAATTGTAAACTTTCGTGGAATAATGTATCCTTCCCTAAGGGAATATCACGACTCGGATTTGACACTACAAAGACCTAAGAGTCCTGTCCACTGTGCTAGAACAAAGAGACGCGGTCTTGATCCATCCTTGGCTTCTAGGGAGTCTCTATTGAGGTTTCGAGTAACTTGTGAAAGGACAGGTTCACACTCATTTGAATCACAGGATGTAGCAAGAATCGTAGGTGGAGAATTGCAAGATACATTCAATTGGATCGTAGATCTGGTGCAATACCACCTACAAATAGTTTGCCATGTCAAATTAGGTATTCTTCTAACAGACACATGCTTACAAGGATTATTAATAAAAACGAGAATAATGAATAATATTCTATTATTATAGGTGAGATTATTACAAGTTTACGTGTTACCCATGAGTCTAAGCATCGTAGAAACATTCAGTTTTATGGACCCACCACTCTGCGTTCAACTATATGCTACAGTCTAATTAGATTAGCCAGTCCATTACCTGGGGACATTATAATCGACCCTATGTGTGGTGGAGGATCAATTCCTCTAGAGGTTTGCCTTAAAAGAATCTACTTTGAATTTCATTTAGTTTTTCACATTGTGACTTTTACTTACTATAATGACAATTGTAGGCAGCCATTGCCTTTCCAAACGCATATCTCCTGGGTGGTGAAATACATTGCAATGCAGTGGATCGAGCCAGGGCTAACGTAGCAGCAATGAATGTAGATAGAAAACTGGACTTGATCCAATGGAATTTACTCCATCTACCTCTAAAGGATTCTTTTGTGGACATTTTCGTTACTGATATGGTACAATCATCCATCAATTATAGACTGAAAATTCTACAATTGAGTTATTGATAAAATTTTTATAGCCTTTTGGTAAAAGAAGCGGATCTATAATGGATAATCGTGTGTTCTACAAGAAATGGCTCCTTGAAATGGGTCGTGTCTCAAAGTTAGGAAGTGGACGGCTCGTTTTACTTACAAAGGATCGACGAAGCATCGCAACGGTATTCTTGGTGTTTTTAATAATCCTTAACAGACAAGAACCGAAATATAAAAAATAGGAATACTAAACTTAAATAATTTGTACCAATTTTAAATATTTCCTAGGCACTGAAAATCTATGGAAAGTTATTTCGTGTGACGAAGACTCTTGGTGCTAATATCGGTGGACTTCAAGCTGCTGTTTACGTGTTACTGCGTACCAATATTAGATGGAAAGATCACAAAACTGTAGAGCACGATGCTAAACGAGTTAAGGTTCAAGAGTAGTGACGACAAACCATTTTATAAGATTTCATTTGATGTAAGGGAAAAGAAAAAAATTGTATTTATCAATTAAATACTTTATTTTAATATTCAGTTGTGTATATACGGTAGAATGTGGGGCGTGAAGAGGAGAGCCAAGGTCAGTAACTTGCAGGGAAGAGGATATCTACTCGATACATTAGTAAAGGCGGTATTAATGTACGGTTATAAAATTTGGGGCTGGAAAGAGAGGTAGGACATAGAAAAGGTGACAGAGAGATATGTAAAAATATTGGGAGTAAACAGAACACACCAGCCTACACTTGTCGTATGGAAGCAGGAAGGCAAAAACTAAAAGTAGAAACAAGAAGAACAGCAGGGCAATTATATCCTGGGGGATATGAACAGTTATGAAGATGGGGGACGAGAGGTGGCCGAACATTTATCTGAAGGAAGAGATGAGAAATTGGGTGAACGGATGCAGCTCGAAATGGATTAAGGAAAGTAGAAATAGCGTTCGGAATGGTGGAAGATGGAGCAACATTGGAAAGCTTGGGGAAAGGGGAAACAACCTGGGGTCGGCGGAGAAGAAAATTACGCACGGGTGACAATCAAGGATCAAACGATTCAGAGAGATTGGGGATATATTGAGAGGTCGGCATATCGTTGAAAGTTTAAAGAATGGAAAAGAATACCAGAGCAGAAAAATACTGAGGCAAGCATGATGAAATAAAGGGTAGGGTTGAGGATCGATGGGGGAGGATGTGATGTGGGAATGTCAGGAGCGCAGGGTATAATGATTATAATAACGAGAGTTGTAGACTGTCATAGAGATGGGGAAAGTCTGTAGTATCTATGGAAATTTCGCTAATTCAAAAGAATGGTAAACGATGAGTTAAAAGCACAGTGGAGGAATTGTTGGGAGAGGGCAATAGCTGGAAGGAACTGTTGAGAGGAAAAGAGATTCCGATAATGTGCCAGTACTGCAGACAGTTTGAGAGAAATGAGAGAAACAAACAGGATGAATGATGAAGGAAGTTAAGTATGGATATAAATAGTAAATCGTATGGACACATATAAAGAATAAGTTTTATGATTTTGTATTCTGAAGCTTGATAGGACAAGAAGTTGCTGAAATAAAACTGAACTATATGTATGGTAGAATGGAATTGGTATTTTAATTTAATTGCAATTTTATAAGAAGAATTTCCTTCTGCTAGTTTCCATTGCGTGACGGCGACCTTGTATTATCCATTCGTACTCCCCATATTTACTGTCAAACGTGCCTCTTTGTATAGAACGTAATTTTAATGTGAACCGAGGACCAAGCTCACGGAGTTTCGGTTTGCCTGTTTTCATATTGAACTCATATCTGTTAAATAAAGGAAAAATTTTGACAAATTAAAAAATAACAATATTTCTTATATCAAAACAGATGGCATTTCTGTCAATATCAACACTTGCCTATGATGTCTGAAAAATATGTAATCTCTTTGGTTGTGAAACGTAACTGCCCTTCTGCCACGAAACTCTGGCTCATAGTGAAACAGAGCACCTAGCATTCTACTGACTGTGTGACCCAGTCGAGTTGTAAAGTTGTTTAGTATCACCTCAGGACGGTGTTCCGTTATTTCTCTGTAGTTCTTTTTGAGTTCTGGTGTTATTTTCGGATTGCTCAATTTAAAATGAGCTGTAGGACCATCTGGTAAGTGAACTAGTAGCAAGCCATCTGAAATGTAGCTAAGGAAATACTTTGGACAATTTATTTGTTTATTTTGATTGAAAAAAATGTATATAACTGGTAGTATGTAAATTGCAGACTTTTGTATAATAAATATGAATGTTTATACATTGTTTAAAATTATTGTAAAGGATACTAGGTTGTTTCATATTTTCATTGATGACAATTATATCTGTAAAACCTCTGGCAACAGCACTCTTCACCATTTTCTTTACGCCTGATCTGTTTCTATACAAGGATATGGAATTCGGTATAATTCTTGTAAGTTCTCTACCAAAGATTCTGGTCTTTCTTAGTGGATTATCAGAGTAAGTAATAAGAACTTTGGGCTCATAGCCATCCTTGTAATAAGAAGCAAATTCATCATGATCCAAGTCAATCTTAATCTCCTCATTTTCCTCATCGTCTATGTCACCCTGAATAACAGTCTCATCCTTTTCACGAAGGCTCTCAATAGTATGTGGTACTGCCTTCGGTAAACCACTCTTAATCCTCTCTTTTCTGGCTTCTTTTTTGGCCTTTGTCTTTTCCTTTTTTAATTTCAAATTTTTCTGGAGCCTCACTGCCTTACATTTTATGTTGTTAAAATGATTTTGAGATGGGAACTTAACTTCCTGATTGACTTCTTCAGCTCCTTCAGATTCATTCTTAATATCAGTCTCTTCTTGAGATTTTTCACGGTACAAGGGATTCAACTTCAATTTCTTCTTCATTATTATAAAATTCAATTAATATGAAAACTATTAAAATACGTGTTAAAAACTTCTTTAGCTTGGCAACTGTTGGATGCAGGTTATAAGTGACGCACGTGGAGTTAGATTTTCGCACCGCCTAGATTTTGGAACCTATCAGTGTCTCCATCTACTTTACTAATTATGATGCATTAGTTTATTTATCAAATGATGACACTGTTGATTATTCCGTAGGTAACTGAACTAACAGTTAAGGAACTAGCAATCAGCTAGAATTCGTGCTTTTTCTTTTCTAAAAATAAAATTTTTAACGATTTTTTAAAACATCGCAGATCGGATTAAGTGAATTTTCCTTCTGTATTTACTCATAAATTGGTACTAAACTTTCCATAAAAAATTAAATTAAATTACATGCACGTATCATATTCTAGGTAAATGTTCTGCGGCAGATGTTACTGACTACTTATTTAAAATAAGAGTAAGTAGATAAAATAAGAATGGATAAATCCAAAAAACGGAAGAGAAAAAACATGAGCGATTACTCCCAGGACTTTTGTCCCTTCTAAAAAACAAGTTAAAATTAACCATAAACTTCAATATAGACTTTAAAAGTCATGTTTTCTCAAACATCAACTTTATTTAATTACCAAGGGAATAGGTGGAAATAACATCACAGGAATATCATTAAAAAACATAACACAGCTTAATTATAATTGCAATTTTTAACGTGTATTTATGTTCCTCAGAAATGAATACAGTGGTGTGTTTATAATATATTCGATTAATTAGCAGATGGTGCATCGTCACCCTAACGAGAAGACGGACGTCTCGCATTGTTTATCCAATATAAAGAAAAAAAAAAGAGACAGCCAATGATAGTAAAGGAAAAAAATTAAAAAAAACCTCATTCGTCCATAATCAAATAGCGTATTCGATCGCCTTTGTGAAAAATATCATAACAAAAGGAATTAAAAGAGGAAAAACTAGATAAAAGAAACATGATTAAAGAGAAAAAGCACCGAGCTAACAACCACAACTCGACGGGGCAACGACGCCGCGTTGAGATTCCATTTTCCAAAGAGACAAATACAAAATTAAATGGCGGAGAAAAAGAAGACAAAGAAAAAGAAAGACGAAGATACGTAAAGAGAGACCAAGAAAAATAGTATGTGTGACTGTGTGTGTGTATCGACAAGAGCAGCGAGCGATGGAGCATATCGCGTATAATAATAGCAATAAAAATAATAATAATATTAATAATAATAATAGTAATAATAAAATCTGAAGGAAGTCGTGAATAGATTGTAACATGGCAAGCTCATTGAGCGCGTACCTTAACCCAAGTATATGCCTCGTTTACAATTGGCTGCTATTACTCTGACCTCGTCGCGAATTTAATTGTCATTAGTGACGAGGCGCGGCAGGAGGGGAGAATTTCAATTAATAGTTTGAAGGCAAAAATGTGAGATCGAAACAAAAAAAGAAGACAATCGTCATCAAAACGTTAGAGACGTTTCAATCGTTTCAATCGTTTCAATTAATGGCGCGTCAAAACGATTTACCTTAATGTAAGACGAAAGAGTGATTGTAATTGTCATTTTTAACAAAGTTTTAATCTTTTCTACAGCTTTTTTTTTTCGCAAAAGCAAGATTCACCACCGAGTTCGATCGCCCATTTACGCAGACACAATTTTTATTTTTTTTTCTTATCTTCCTTTTTCTTTATATCTTTTCTATACACGCGCCACTCGACCGATCTGATCGGTCATTGTTACTTAAAAGAGAAATGTACGCAATACGACTAATAATTAGTTATAATAGTAAAATAATTAACGTATGGGCAATGTGAATTAAATGACTTAGCGTAAAACGGCCCAAAAACCAGGATTAGATTTTCGAATGAGAATGAAAAATGAGTTGCGAGCGTATCTTCTTCTAAAATGCACAATAAAAGGGCACAAAAATGATTTCGATAATTGAAAATGAATAATTAAAATGAAAGCCCGAATTGAGCCAATGTGATTACGAAATACATTTTTCGTCTTACAGTAAAGGCAAGCGCGCTATGAGTGCCCCCCTACCTATCTACAGAAAAAAAAAAGTTCGAACATAAAAATATGTTAGCGAGATATTCCAAGAATATAATAAAAAATAAAAACTATGAATATATATATGTACTGTGTCATAATAAATATGCAATCCTGGGATAGTTTATGTACAAATCGGAATTGGATGAAATCGGCGATCGCGCGTGCGCGACCGGCGCCGCGACGACAATAATTTAAATACATTATTCAAGTATGTATACGCGTATTTATTCTAGATAATCTACTTTACACTTACGTCGACTAACACCGGAGTTATGAAAAATATAATTATAAACCTTTGTGCAACAAAGCTCGTACCGCGCGAAACTTGTCGCGCGAGCATTTTTCTTTTCTTTCTTTTCTTCATTTTTTTTTTTTTTTTCATTTGTACAATCAACTATATCGTGGACTTAACAACATCTGATAAAAATAATAATAATTTACAAATAACTCTGTACAGATTACTTCTCGCTTCGTTAATAAATAAATGGTTCAGGATCGACGGCTCGTTAAATACGATTCTGGGAGACTTGCGAGACAACGAAGAAGATGAGAAGAGAGAAAGACAGGAAAAGAGAAAGAGAGAAGAAAGAGAAGCCAAAATCTGTCCTCGTCGTAGATTCAAAGCTTATAACAATAGAGGGAAAAAACTCACTCTTCTTATCATGCATTTATGCCCTGATGAGCGGGCTCGATTGATTCTATTTTCTTTGCTTTATCTTTCTTTCTTATATTTCTTCTTCTCTATCTTTTTTTTTTTAACAGAATTCTTCGACCTAACTCGCATGCGTCGCAGTTATGTATAATCTGGACATGGTATAAAATTTGTCCGTTACGTCACCGGTTACAAAAGACTTTACAGCGAATCTGCATAACTTATCATTGACATTCGATTTATCGGCCAATAGAAATATCTCTGATTCTCACCGATGCAATCGATCAATAAATTATCAATATCCTAGAGGGATTATAATAAAAAAAAAAAAAAAAAAAGAAAGCTCGTACAATCAATGGACGAATGGTTTGTTCGTATGAGCGAGATACAGAGAAAAAATATGGCGAGATAGGTATATCTATTTTATACCATTGTAAAATCGTAATTGTTTCTATAATAGCAAGAAAAAAAAAAGGAAGAAACAAAAAACTATCTGAAGGAATTACGATATATACCTGGAAAGCAGTGCTTCGTTTACGAGATCGGATCGATTGTAGCGTGAAAATCATCGATGCGACTCTATATTATCGTCGTGGCATTATCCATTGTCACGGATTTAATCCACCAGGCCTCTTGCGATTTCTTCTGTTTCTGTCGAGGAGGAAGGAGAGATCCAATGGATCCTTTTTGTTGGGCATCCTCTGGAGAAGATTTGTCAGGATGCGATTCAGTCTCTTCCTCTGTTCTTCTCTCTGCGACGTGAGCAATAATAATTGTTGATATTGTATTGCAAAAAAATAAATGATAGTCGGCATTTAACGTTATTACATATGAAACGGGTGCTGAATAATATTTACTTGAGCAAAAGACACGGAAGACGTAGGCACGTGTAAACTGTCGCTGGAACGACGTCTGGTTCGTCCATTGGACGATTTACTTTGATCCTTTCCATTAAGTTTGACATTTTCATGCGATTCTTGAAGTTTGTGATTAATACTCTCTGTGTCCTGGCCATTTGTCTTCTTCTTGTGATTAAAAATCTTGTTGCTAGCTTGTATGCCATCCAAACTATGCGGCTAAAATAGTCATCAATGTAAATTAATTATAAGAATTGGACAGGAACCAAACATACGTGAAGCTATTATATGCCTGAGTATTTACCAAGTAAGTGCGATAATGTTTGATCCGCTGTGGAAACGCTTCAAAGGCATAAGGCTTTGTACACACTTGATGTCTTGCGCGAGCTACCTTGGTGAAAAGTCTGGCAGCTCTGTCAACCCGATATTCACAGACATATGTGTGCTCCGGTGTGGACCCAACTGGTCGACCTTAGATTCAAGGACACTTATATAGGAGAGCAGATCTTAAAACGGCAAGGAGTAAGGAAAAATATAAAGCGTAAAGGTGATACCTTTGCAGTATGTGTGTGGATCCAGAACCCAACATCTTTCAGCTACCAAGTCACAGGGTACAGCTTCGTATAATGGGGCGCAGACGACCTCATTCTCATAAAACTTTCGTGTTGGCTCGTGATATGTTTCATGAGGTCTCAAGTAGTGATGGCCGAACACGAATCTTTCGCCTCTGGTAATATTAAATATATTTTATTAATACGTCATAGTTAAAACGTTTCATTATCATTGAAGATTATTATTAGTATGAGGATAATACTAACTTTGGATTTTTCCACAGTCTCTCTATTCTGAATATATCCATTTGCTCGTAGTCAGGTTTCTGAATGGTTTTGTAGGTGTGTTTTTCAGGTGTATCCCTCAAAACGTAGACTGTGTCACCTTGACGCAGTTGAAGATCACCACGTAGCAAGGTAACGTAATGACTCTTGCCTTCTTCCTCTTCCTCGCCCTCTAGAGGTATCTCCAGGTCGACTGGACGAGGTTGACATCTTTCACAGAGATAAGATTCGACGCTGGTGTCAGCCTTCACGCAGTCGCAGTGCTGCCAAACTAGACATCTCTCGCACTGGATCATCAAACCCTCGTCTCTGCAATCAATGATAATACTTGATATTTCCATTCTCGACTAGTTTAATAGAAAAGATTCTAAAAATGAAGCAGATGATTAAAATAAAATTAATATCTTTCAAATGTTAATACCTGTGCAGACCACAGATGCATCTTATGACATCTTCTTCCCCAGCAGTTGATCCTCTAGGTGGTAGGAACCCTTGAGACGGTGGTGCTCCAGTCGCTTCCGTTATCGGATCAATGAAGTCCGCCTTGCTTCCAAGGTAAAGCTTACGCAATCGCGCTGCGGCTATGCCATTTTCAGATGTCCTCCCGAAGAATTTTACGTTATTGTCAAATAATTTTATCATATCCTGATCAAACTGCTCAGCTGTCTTATAATGACCGGTACCGATGCACTGATCTATCATTGTCAAGTCAATGGGATCTTGAAGCTTCTCATAATACTCTGGTAATTTTCTCTTTGGTGGTAAATTCATGAACGCAGCACAGAGCGGTTGGCCATTCTCATCGTTAGCAGTAGCAACGATTGTATAAAGATCTTTCAATACCTATGAAATAAGGGAAAATATAAAAAAAGTGATCACAAAGTTTCACTGCTTTCATTAAAAACATTGATTTGATACTCATGTAGTTTTCAGGCCTGTAGATTTTTCAGGTGCCTCCAATTACCTTGGCCAGCTTAGCAGTCTTGTTTACCTCCGGATCGTCTTGCGCCTGCGCAAGTCGCCTGGTTCTAACGGTACGCGCATTGGTATTGGTCAGGGCGGTTAACTGAGAAAAGAATGCATCCGACTGTGTCTTCGAGTCGCCAGTTATCTTTTCCTTAGCTGCCTGCACGTTATTTGTTTTTGCCTTGCCAGTCTGTGACTGTACCTGATTGACCACCGTTTTGAGACGCTTGACCTTCTCAAGATTCCTCAAAAGGAAACAATGATGTTGTTGGGCGAAACAACGTTGCTGATGAGACATGGGCTTCACGAGAGGCGCATGCGCAAGACTAGGATCTCCCATTTTCCGCGACTTGCATAGTCCTTTGGCATTTACGGAGTGGACCACGTTAGACTTGCGCACATTCTTCCTTGGACGGCCAACTGATCTCCTTTCCGTGTTGTCCAATTGAGTTGGAACTGGAACGAGAGGTCTGGCCACTCTCTGACTTTTTCCACCTGATTTATCACACAGAAAAAGAGAGGACATGCCAAAGTGTCAAGATGCGCAAGGCCAGTAAAGCACTGCCATGTTCTATGGGAAAAATTTTGATGGGTCAATGAAGAAAAATTTAGTTACCAATTACACCGCGGCAGGCAGTGCTGCCACATCTGCACATTTGGCCCTCTGATGGATTGAAAAGTGCAAAGTTATAGTCGTACGTCAACTCTTCGCCCGATTTTATGTCTCTCGAAGCGAAAAGCGCCATTCTAGGTAACCCGTGGACGCTCCATTTTTGCATCTCGCAGTTTGGCTCGCAGGAATGATTTACAAAACGACCATCGCCGCCCATTCGATGACCGTCAATGACCAGGCCACCATCGAGATGTAGACAGTAATGATGAGTGTCATTGGCATACCTATATACATACAATGATTATTAATATCCGCAATCGAAATTCAATATTTTATTTAAAAATTGAATAAATGAATGAAATACGTAGGTACCTTGTTGCCATTCTGGATTTAAATTCCCTCTCTGAAACCACCTCGCCGACATATTCTAAAATGAAGTCACCAGATTTGATAGCCTGCTGGGTTTTCACTCCCCAACCTTTGTCTTCTGTCATAAATCTTTGTAAACCAGGTGCCCACTCGTGTCTCTGTATCTTCTGATTCTCACACTTCTCGCCACAGGGACAGAGTTGTGGAGAACACTCACTAAAGACCATACGGTTAATGCATTCGTCGCCACAGCCACTTTCCGGCTTGCATTCACAGGCTTGAGACTCGTAAAGAGTAGTAGGCTTTACATCATAATAAATGTTAGTGCGTATTTTTCTGTAAGGAATAGAAAAGTTATATGGATCAATATTCATGTTTCACTACTGACGCCATAGTCGGGCCGCGACATTTATGTGAAATTCAAGAGTTTCTTTTTATATTACAAACTATAAGGAGGCAGTCCCTCGAAAACACATTGGGTCTTAAGACTCAACTACATATACCTGTTATTGTTTTAAATTAACTTACCTGTAATTCCAGGATGGTACCAGATCACGTCCAGGCAATCGAGAATGTGTATGAAGCCACCAGAGGTCATAAGGCAGTTGAAAGGGTATTTTTCTTTGCCTCAGGAATTTTCCACAGTGATAAGGAGGCGGTAATAAACCATGAGGATGTTCAGCAGGATCATAAGCCATTTTGTTCTTTCCATTGTCAGAGTTAGCGAGTTTTCTTGGTTCATCTTCCTTGAAGTAATCCGAAAAAAGTCCAGCTTGAAGATAGCGCTTCTTCCATCTAGGTTGCTTTTTTCTACCATGACCAGAACTCATATGCTTTCCTAAATCATGATCGTCACTTGCTATGTCACTGCTTGGTACAGCATCACTTTCTGTATCATAACCAGCGTTTCTCGAACGCTTCAGATTTCTTAAGGTCAAATTGCAAGGACTGGCTGAAGCTCTCCTCCTCTTATGACTGTGATTATTATTTAGACCACCTGCCAATTCCAGGTTGACATTCTCTTGAGAATTGGCCCGTTCCAACTTTCTTAAATTTTCCTCATTTAGTTCAGCTACTCTTTGACTCTGATTGTAACGTTCCAGAGATTCTTCCAGGGTGGCGTTCTCATCGTAAATCCTGGAATCTTGCACTTTCTCGTATTTCACTGGGCACAGTTTGTCACATGGTCTCGTACCATCACACTCTACCAAGTCCTTACGCACCCGTAATTGCCCGTGGCAGGACTCCAGGATTTCGTCCGAACAACTGCGACTTGATAGCTCATGACGTCCTGAACAGGAGTCTTCAAAATCCTTAATTTCCAAAGGATCATCCATTCTGTCATCCTCAAGATCATGAATTTTGGGTTCCTCGATTATAGGTAACACGTCCTGCACTTCCGTTTCAGTTAAGGTTGCATTCTTATCCAGAGATTTTGGACGCTCCTGATCATCGGATGTTGAATTAGAGAATTTTCCAGCCTGAGGAATTATTATGGGTTTCTGCGACATGCTTTCTGACAATACAGCCGGCATCTTCTTTTTCTTTTTCTTTAACGTAGGAAATCCTGTACGATTTATTGCTTTTCTTCTGCGTATCTTCTTTTTGGTCAGCAACAAATTGCTCAATGTATTTGTGGGATTCGGCAAATTTACGTTTAGATTGTTCTTAGCAGTGGATTTGCCATCTTCTATGCTTACAAAGATTTCCGAATGATCCACAGTGGCACTAGCATCGTTATCAATTTTGAGACTTTCCTTCAAACTATCATTGGCAGGATGAGCGTCACTCTTTTCCACTTTTTCGTGACTCTTATCGCCCTTTACAGTTTTTTCTGGCAATTTTTCATTCCTTACTGACTTGTCACCTTGGCTCTTCAATGATTTTGAATCACAAACAGCTTTCTCAACCTTTTCAACTCGCTCACTAAATCCATGATTCTCGGGTGAAACCAATTTTGTAACAGTGACCCTTAAATCCCTAAGAATTTTTTTCTTGCGTCTAGGTTGTATCTCTAATTGATTCAGCGGCTTATCATCCATAGAGTCGCAGCTGTCATTACCTAATTTTTCAAGCGTAACACTTTCAGTATCCCTATGTCTCTTCTTAGGTGTGACAGGAACAACATCCTTGTTGATGGAGCTTGCAGAACTTCCCCCATATCTAGTAATGGTGGCCTCAATAGCTTCTTCAATATGGCTTTCCGTGGAATTCGACTCATTCACGTTGATTTCAGTACAGCTGGCATTAGAACTCTGCGAGCTGTGAGGACTCGAAACATGATAATGACGCTTCTTGAGCGGCAATCTTTGCTCGTTTGAATTACTACTGGAATTATTATTGGTCGAACTCTTAGAGTCCGCGCTGAGTGCAACCTTCTCCTTTTTGAGCCTCCTCTTAAGTTTCTGATCCTCCGTAGCATTAATGTCACTACCCTTACGCTTTTTGGTGATCTTCTTGATCCTGAAGATTTGCGGTAGTTCAGCGTGAGTAGAGCTGCTATTGTTTCTGCCCAAAGTGCAGCAACGCGAGAACTCCTCTATAAGCTTCTCAAGTTCCTGAACGATGCATGGATCGATTCTTATTGGATTTTTCGGTGGCACCAGGAGGCGTCTTCTGTGCTTGTGACGATGATGCTTATGTTTATGATTGTGCATCGGCTGCGACCCCCTATCTTCGTTGTTGGAAACGGTGTTCTCCACATTCTCAGCTTTAAGGACCTCGCCAACTGGTAGAGAGATTACTGTTTGTACGCCAACACCAGCTGTCTCTAGACCCACGGTGTTCTTCTTGCTACTTTTATTTTCCTTAAGGACACGTCGCGGCGCCGGTGGCATCGACTTCTTCAGTGATGCCTGCTTCTTGCACGCTGGCGATGCATCACTTCTGTTCTCCTTGGAAACTTTTCTAGTGCCAGCGACACTCTTGTCATCCGTTACACTTTGTAAATGGGTCGTTGACTTCTGACGATTTGGTGAGACGCCCGACGTCGTTATTCTCTTTGCAGAGACGCAACTTTTCTCCTTAGAATTCTTATTTTTACACGCTTTACCATCGCATTTGGACGACGTCTCTTTAGCATTGGTATGCCTGTTAATGTCGGCCGCTTTGTTTAGGCACTTTTCTCGTGTCGGAGAATCTTTGTCATTCCTCGAGCACGCTACTACTTTGTGGTCTTGAGAAGTCTTTGCCGGACTACACTTTTTCTTTTGACATGGTTTTTTGTTCTTTGACATTCTGCTGTTGTTGTTATTGTTGTTATTGTTATTGTTGCCCTTGGCCAAAGGTGCATCATCCTTGTCTTCATCTGCAATCTGTTTATTACCTTGAGATGAGCTGGATTTGCCACGTTTACTACCGGGACCATCTTCCTTGCTCTTCTCCTGGGCTGGGCTCTCGTTTCGCTCAATCTTTTCAATTTTCTCCACAATTTCAGGCTTCAACCTTGGCCTACCTGGTCCACGAGGTTGCGTCGAAACTGTCTTGGCAGGCCTACCGGGTTTCCTCTTGGGCGGATACAATACCCTGTCCACGTTCACGGCTGGTTTCGTTGGAGCCGTCTGGACAGGTGACTGCGATGGTGCCGGTGGACTAATTGGACTAACAGCCAAATGCAGAGGACTGTTGTCTACCGATTGAATTCCTGAATCCGGAGAAACGTTTGATATACAGACGTATTCCGGCTCGTTCACTTTCTTCACGGGTTTACTACGACGCTTCCTAGGCTCCGAGAGCAGTGCCGTCTTCTCAACGAATTGCTGGAGCAGCTTAGAACTGTACACCGGAACTGGATTTTGGTCGGCATTCTCACTGGAGTCAGAGTCGGCACCCAGCGACATCCTTTCGATGGCCTTGGATACGAGCCGACCGCTCTCAGAATCCTCAAAGCCGTCGAATGGAGCGTCCTCGTGCTCCTGATCTGGCAGTATTGCTGCGAGATCCTCTTGGTTTATCTCTTGCAGAGGTTGCTGAGGCTGCTGCTGGGACTGCTGTGCCTGCTGTTGCTGTTGCTGCTGCTGTTGTGGCTGCTGCTGTGGTTGGGAGATTTGCGATGCCGGGCGGCTCGTTGAAGTGTCCGAGTCGTCGCTGCTGCACTCTGAAGTCTGTTTACAGATGGGATACACGTGCGATGGAATTTAGCAAATTTTTTTTAAAATCTATGAATTACATATTTATGTAGAACTTGTTCAACAATTTGGAACTGTTTTGTTTAATCGAGAAAGTAAGAAGAGCGATAGTAAATTAAAAAAAAATTAATATTTATATTAAGTTAAAACATCAATTGTACATTGGAATGAATTTTCATGCGCGTTCCACGACAATGTATTGTAAAATATCAGAGCTCGGGTAGCCTTGAATTTGTTATGGACGGAGAGGTCGTTGCATTTACGGGACGAGACAAAAGGTTGCAAATATCATATGTTTTATCTATGAACTTCCTGTATTAATATGTAGTAAGGTAACGGGTGCTATTGATTTTTCGTTGTAGGAACCATGTGGCAAGGAGCAGGTGAACATAATATATGCGCACCTTAATTACACGCCATAAACAGGCATTAAATTATATATGTAGCAAAGTCAAAATTGGAGATTCGTTATAATTATTTTTGACTTTGATTAACGTCTTTGAAGTTTAATGCTCTGTAACTATGTTTTACCTTAGCACCACGATTAGCTGCCTTAGTCCTTCTAGTTAGCATCCTCCTCCCCTTGTCGCACCTGGCTTTTTCTATTTCCTCCTTCTTGGGAGCCTTCATGGCAATCTTCAATTTAAGTCCACCCTGGAAATAAAATTTTGTTTCTCTTAAATAGCAACAGGTGCTTAGAGTTAAAATTCCTTGATAATGCTTTACGTTTTCAGGATTAGAAATTTTAACAATAAAGTTTTCATTTTTTTTTTTATTACCTGCTCAAAATTTGTTTCTCTTATTGAGAATGTTTGTTCGCTGTGCTCCGAAGTACAATCGGAGTTGGATCCAGTGTCCTCGCCCTCCTCTTCACCGCTAGTTTCGTCGTCCGATTCAGAATTAGAATCAGAGTAGGAACAACTGCCGTCGGTACCACCGGAACTTTCGTCTTCCGAGTCAGAGTCTTCCTCAGAGTCCACAGAATCCGTTCCTGTAAGACCAAAGGTTCAGGTTAATACAGTGGATACTACTTTGTCAGCATTTTCACAAATGATGGAAAGCATCGAGAAACCAACATGGCTTTCCTAAGGATAATGTCAGTATGCGGTATTAAATGTGAACGTGAGAGCCTCGGAAATGACTTGAAAAAGGGGCTACGCGGATCAGCATATTTATCGCATTTTGCATGAAAATTTCATTTCTATACAGCACTTTGAGTTATAATTGGTAATATGATTTATATGGATGTTTTTCTTTAATAATATTAGCTTCTTTTGTTCGGGATGGATTCGAAAAATGATCAGATATAACTTTAGATTTACCATTGGGTCCAGTTGCAGGATCCCAACTGCCACCACCCTTTATGGCGTCCATATCGACTGTCGATGGAAGCTCGCGCTCGGGCTCCCCGTCGTTCTCGTCCCAATTCCAATTCTCCAGCTCGAGCTCCGAAGGATGGTGGATAACTGCACTCCATCCCGAGTCACCAGACATTTTTTGGCTTGTCTCACGTCAGCCGGCGCTTCCGATAGAATAACATCCCTTGCTAGTTGTTTCACTTGTTGTGTCTCTCACCACCAACCATATACATCTCTGTGTAATTTTGGAACGCTTGAGCATTCAACAACTAATGTTCATAAGATTAGCTCTTGCACCAAGCTGTTGTATCATTTCACTGGAGCGTATGCAACAATTGATGTCCAATTTCATAGATCTCTAAGGAATATTTCACTGTAAAATGCAATAACTCTATTACACATAAATACAGAGAGCACATGCATCATACTAGCTACTATCTTTAAGCACGATGTAATACAATATTGCAGATAGAAACATCTTAACATCGATATTAACACCATTCAGTAAATAATTTACGTATTATAATTACATCGAATTACATGAAATAATGTACACAATACATTGATTAAAGCGGCACAATTATTTTGTATTGGATGTAGCAGGAAAGTGACAATGCATGATATTAACAAAATCATACATTATAGTTGCACCATGTACAATAAGATTCACATGCTTTCAATGAATAAACATTACGGAGAGACATTATTCAGAACGTACCAGGCAATATTGAAAATCATAAGGTCATTTTGAGTCAAGGTCCTATCGGACTCACAAAATAGGTCCAAACCCTTAAGGTTTCAAAACAAATCGAAGAAGACTCCACATGTATCTGTTCATATGCAAAAGTTTGAAGATTTGCAGTGTATTACAATGGATACACGAGACAACTCAGAGTGTAATAAACTGAGTAGTTCGCTCACTAACAAGACTGACAGTACGCCGACAAGTGTATCAGCAATCCTTCTAGAAAAGACAGCTGTTTCTAAACCATGAGCAGATGCACCAGGTGCAGCAGCCGATTTGGCGCGAAATCCACCCTCGGTGGTTGTACGAATTTTAATGCTTGCCGCCTAATAGAGGTCCGCAAAGATCCCCAGGAGAGCACGGGACACGCGCTTCCTGGTGAGATCTGTGGTCAGGCCCGCGCAAGCCGATAAACACGATTAGAAAGTTTGATGTTTACGTCTTGCTATCTACGAGCTCACACAAAATGGCGTTACGGTGCGATGTGTCCGCTGGCGACCTACGCAAAATCAACTGTTTCACTTGTGTTTAATAGCATCGGACCACCGCGGCTCGTTTTCCAGGATGGTCGGGCAACGTGTTACTATGTCTCCGCGATTGCGGATCATCAGGATCCGGAATTATTCACATATTTTCGTGGAAATGTTGAACGCGCACCGCGTCTTGCGTTCCACGGTCAGTGCATCACTACTGCCGCACACTGCTAAATACGCAAACTATTCTTACGCGACACCATCGGTAAGGTGGATAATAAATCATCTCTTCAGATTGATTATCTTACGTATGGTTGTAGGAAAACAATTGCAACCAGTTTTAATTTTTTATTCTTTCAGAGACCTCGGGTTAATTTCTTCCAACGTGACTTATTTTATCTTCCACAGATAACAGATTGTTTATGTAACAGTCAATCGAATTTCATGATTTCTTTTTAATTATTTGGGCTAGTCTTTTCTGACATAACAATACATTTATGATTTTATTAAATACGTCGTTCTTTTGATTTGTTATTTATCATATGAATCTGCTAGTGCCAATAAATTCTTCTTAATTAATGTAACAGTTGTCGATGATAAGAGGAAGCACGTGTACTACTGTTGGGACGATTACTAACTTTATATCAGGTTGTACAGATCTAGCTACTCCTTATAAAAATGTACTATCTATACAGTGTCAGTCAGTGTTAGTTACAATAGCCGATTCATAAAATATACAATATACCTAAATCAATAAATTCTGCGAACATTACTGAAAGACCTATCTAAAAGTAAGCCCATACAAGGTCAGCTAAATATTCGAACAGTATCGAATGATAAAAGTGATAATAATGGATAAATAATTTATATTCTGTCGTAAATTAAAACTTCTACTTATTTTATCATAAAAAAATCACTATTTAAAAGTATTCATACAAAAGCCAGAATAACAATGAAGAATTAATGATCCATTCTTTGTATACAATCATTTTGTAAAGTGTCGCCAGGCTTTCATTCTGTGTTTTACTAACGGCCGAGAACGTGATCGACGTAATCGGTGAAATTTCCAAAGAATACTGCTAGATGGCAGCTTTTCCTGCATGAAATAGTCCTTTATTAATATGAGATACTGCCGCATGTGAGTGGCGCCACAGTCGCAGCTATACGAGCATACACGAACTGCCATTCGGCCGAGCAGGCAATATGGCCGGGCAGATGTGTAGCAGCAGGGTGTCACGGTGGTGTTAGTGCCGCGTTATTTATGTCGAACTACCGCAAGTCCTGTCCGAATCTCGCGTGTTTTCATGGGATCAGTGAGATACTCTGCAGGAGCAGGAATACAACGGGTTGCATGAGGGCATAGCACTCGCCACCCAGTTCAGCCAACATGAGGTGAGTCTTGAAACGAGTGTTTTAAGCGGCACAGTGCAATATACAACAATACACTGGCATATACCATTATGATATAGCGAAGGTACTTGGGGGACGTAGAGAAACAGGCCCTTAGTATCAGAGGCTAAGCTTGTACTTTTACTCCACGATACGTCCATTGTTTATCCTCCTCCTGAGTACCGGTATATAGACCGCCCATTATAAAACTACCTAATAATGCTCTCATATCATCATACAGATCCAGATCCACGCCCTGGTGCCCACTTTTCCTCTGCATGCCAAATTTCTTATCCTGGGGATGATATCCTGATCACCCACCCTGTCCCTATTTACTGGAGTTGGTTCATCACCAACGAGGACTCTACACGGGGCAGGGCCGGGTAACGATTTTTGACAGAATATTTCGGGGGTTCATCAGGGACCTCATGCACGCCAGCTGCTTCGCTTATTACTAATACAATTCTAGGGCCGTTTCTCCTCCCTTGACCTCCCTTTACACGAGGGTTTCGATCTCTCTTCTCTACTTTTTCTTTGAAACCAATGCCAATTTCTCGCAAGGATTTTACTTTGCCCATCCCCGAAGGATCTACGACTTCCACCGGGCATTGTACCTCAGGGTTCTTGTTCTTCTTGTAGTCTCTTTCTTGCTAGGCAAGTTCACTCTTCAATGCGAATCCACGACATCGGCATACTTGAAAATTGCACTGAAATTTAGAGTAAAGTACTTGGCGCACATTGCTGATAAAGAAAGGAATGTAAAATACTTTAATACAAGTGTCGTTATTATCATTAATTTTTACAATTTTATTGAAGCCACTGCAAGTCGTTCAATCTAATGATGTTTTTACGTTATGCGTACAATTATATATGTACGTCACGCACGTTACTTTGCGCGTGGGATGGTGACTAGCGATTCCACAAGTACGCCAAAATTTCACACGCAATTTCTGGGATGTCGTTTTGTTTCTTTTATGTCTTGCCTTCTCCCTTACCGCGAATCTCATGCAATTATTCTCCATGACTGGGACAGGCCCGTTCCAGATAATTTCCTTGCTATAAGCTGATTTCATTATCGCCCTGCTCCTAACCGAATCCATAACGAAATTACTATTGCGCGTTACCAGAAGAACGAAGGACATTTCACAACATCAAACTGCTATGTCCTACTAGGCCAACTGGTACATACATACATGCTATAGTTTACAATACGTATAAGTTTATTTAACACGTTGAAACGCCACTTTAATTGGATTCACTAAAACGCATACGTTACTTGACAGTTATCACTAATACGTGTTAACTCAACGGTCGTAATACTTTTTGACACGGGTATTCCTGCCGGAAATATTTCGGCCTTCGTCCGCAAAGCGGATACAATGTCATCGTATTCGATACTCATTCACTAATTTTCCCACGTATACGTCCATTTCGTAACGACTTTCTACAAGATAGTCAGAAAAGTTGTAACACAAATTATAATGCCAAGCGAATGTGTCATGTGCAAAAATTGTAATGGGATTGGAATTGCGTGATTAGAAAACGCGACAGTAACTACGTGAGTCATTGAGTTATGAGGAATCGCCTATTTTCTTTTCGATCATCTGACAGTCAACATATCCATTTGATCGATCACTGTGAAACTGTTTTTTTTTTTTTTACTTTGCTGGTATCGTAATTAGAAACTGATTTTAATTGTGACGCCTGAACGAGTCGCATTCAAGAATCGCCAGACTTATCTTTTATTTATCTTTTCCTTTCTTTCTCCATTCCTCTCTTTCCTTACTTCCACCTCCAACAGGGAAGCAGATCATAGAGTGACTCAAAATACAGTCATTCTTGATCTTTATTCTCTTTGTGCGGTATTTTTCTCTTTTTGTCTTCATCGGCTCATCGAAAATTCTCTTATACTCCGTTTCATCGACTTCCTCACTTCCGGTTTGCTTATTCACAGACAACGTCAAGCCAACCTAGAACCCTTCTTTATCTGGCGCAGTACGCATTACGACGTGAGTCATCGAGTCATTGATTTTTTTTTTCTTCTCACAGTAAAACACCATGATCACCCGATTCTGCTTTTCGTAACTTTTCCTGTTCGCTATTTGACAGCTTTAGAAAACGATAAGAGCAACGGCGTTCCAATTTCCGTCGACGCGGAGGTATCGACGAAATGTAAAGATAAATATATAATAATACATCGATATACAACGTATCCGAATAGAGCCACTATTTATCACTGAGTTATTATCTGCTGATTTTTTTACGATATTACCAAAACGATCGTGAGTCATTGGACCCATCGATTCTTCCATTGAATAACTACATGCAGTTCATGTACACGTATTCCACCTCTTTATTGAAATTTACACGTAAATCATATCCCGCGTCAGCAATCGCTAATCCCGTTGATAGGTATATTTCAAGAGTATATACTTACCGATGATATACCGATATTATATGTCCTGACATTTCTATGTATGCTTGTTAGAGGAATTTTTTTTTCTTTCTTTCTCCACGACCTTATCTAATCCAACGTGGAATGCTTATTCGACCTCTTTGAATCTTTGAAGAGCAAAGAATAAATATCCCCGTACACGCACGGTAGGAAATATCGGGATCGCTACCAGACAATGTAAAGTATACAGTAAGGGATTACCTTTATCATTTTCTTTAAAAGTAAAAAGGAAAAAAATTAACGTACATCGCTCCCGTCTGTAAGGTAAAACTCATGTGCTTTAAAGAAAATTTTTCATCGAATTCGTTTGGTAGCCTGGAACTTTTTTGCTCGTCTATTTGTCTCTCGTTATTTAGAAAAACGAGGCCTGATTTAATGCAGAAGACTATCTTGCAGAGTGTTAACTCGATTATCATTAATATGGGCTGATCAATGTCAATTAATGTGTATGGTGTCGCTGGCGCATAATTAATTGATTAATTAAGCAGATTATCGTCAAAGGGGTCGTATCGCTCGTTCGATGCATAACAATTGGAAAAATTATCTCCAGCTCCTTCAATAGGATTCGTGCGCGCTATACCGATCGCAGAAATCGCAAGATCCTCATTCACGCCGCTCAATTTTTAATTTCCTTTAATCGTCGCGACGCACAGTGACAATTATTCTCGAGGGTCTCGGCAATAATCGACCAAGTTGCCGCTTCGCTCGAATTGCGACTCGTGCGTTACGGAGCCGCTGAATAAATTCTCTTTTTCCTACCTAGATTGTAGTTTGTTCGCTGGCAGATTTTTTTTTTTTTTCTTTGCTTCTTCACAGTCCTTTATACTTCATCATCGTAGCGCAAAATCGCAATACGACCTGAAGAAGGGATGCGAGCAGGGATTATTGATAGTCGTTTTATGACGTGTATATATATGTATATACACATCATGTATATATATTTATAATATATACATATATAAAATCTAAAAAATTATTTTTTTGTATTTATCAGATTGCAAGAAGTTTGCCGTATGAAAGTTATTAAACGATCTTACATTCGGTATCTTTTTTCTATGACGTCTGGACTCTGTTTCTTTTGTTTCCTTACGCGACTTTTTATCCTTTAACGATTTTGTTCATGGGTGCCAGACACGCTGGTTTTTTGTTTTCTCTCGCCATACTTTTCTTTATCCCAGAAACAGCTGTCGCTAGCGCCTGGTCAAGGATTAAAAATAGTATGTTGGTATACCTATTTCGGTCTTGTGCGATTGATTATTTGTTTATCGAAACCCTCTCGTAAGCCCACGTGCAAATTTTAAGGGATGAACAGCCTTGCTCGTGTACTAAGCATAACCAGCCGTTAGAACGTGACCCTCGCTCAATCGTTTAACTGTGAAATTTTCGTACATATATA
>JASANN010000181.1:0-40922 GCA_031762395.1 Calameuta pygmaea | reverse complement strand
CCGATCTCGTATTGGCTGTTTTGGCTATTGGAATTGGCACCGTGACGCGTCTGATATTAATGACACTCTACGAGGGTCTACTTACATTGGCAATAGGCCACCTTGAGAGAGAATTTAATTCATTAGAATAGTACTGCACGTGTTTCACTAAGGTTATTCGATGGTATCGTCGATGCAAAGTCATTTTTGTCGTCGTTTTCTCGCGGGAAATTCAAAGGGTTAATTTTAGCGCGTTTGAAAAAATTTTTCAGCACTCGCATTATATCTCTCAGGAGACCAGTGGCGGGGAGGGGTTGAGACTTGAAGGTTGTAGAAACCTAATCCAATTTTAGTATCTGGTATCTCCGCGGGAGTTTGTCCCGTCTCGTTTTATATTATTTGTACACGAATTTTTTTTTCCTCTCCACGTCAATGTGCACTTGCTGTGAATTTTTTGTTAGCTTATTTCTCTGTTGGTTGTAAGCGGTGTCTAACCGTTCGGTTGGTAGCTCTAGGGTTGTCGAATAAATACAAAAGAATTATCCAGTCGCTGTCGCCAGAAGGAAAAGGAAGAGCCAAATTACTATGTACCTACGTACTGCTAGTGCTGTGTCCTAGTCTTCTTGCTGCTGCGGGTTGTATTACGGTGCAATTACAAAATACCAGAAGCTTCGCTGCGAATGCAATTCACTGATCGTACTTTGTGGTACATAACAGGGAACAGTAAGAGTCTAGTCGAGTTTTACCTGATTCTGATATACATATGTAGAAGTGCAGCTGTAAATGGACTTTTCGATGCATCGAATTAAGTTGGACATCATTTTTCAACGCTGCTCGCGCGTGGCCAAGCGCAGTACAGACGGCGCGAGGATGTGCATGTTTACCAGAAACTACGTGGACGATACCCAGGTTGCCAGTAAATATATGTATACATGCAAGCGGGGGTATCGTGCGGCTTTACGAATCCTTCTAAAAAATCGAAAAAGGAATTGGGTGTATATATGTATATATATTTTGACTTTTTTTTGTATATGTTTTCCAAATTTTTTTTTTTTCGTTATTTCTCCCTTTCTCCATTTTGCACCGCTAGCTCATTCTTACAAATCTGCCGGCCGACCCGCCAACCCCTGCTACTGCTTGCTACTCGTTCCCAGCTTCTCTCGTTCGACCAGGACTGCCACTCGGATATTCTCGGGAATCGTTAAAACGTCTTCTTCGGGTGCACTGCACTCTGGTGGATTCTCGTTTATTTCCTTTCTTTTTTCTTCTCTCATTTTCCTCTGCTCTTTTAATCTCCTCTTTTTGTTTTTCTCATTGCTCTCGTTCTGTATATACCTTACCAGATTTTTTTTTTTTTTTTTTTTCACGAGCATCTTTCTCTGCCGAATTCAAGTCGGTATCGCTGAGATTGTTCTCGACATTGGGGGATTTCAACGAACTTTTCTATATGCAACGCAAAGATTTTTTTGAGGCGATGAAGTCAGTTTTATTTGATCTCTCGTGTAATTTACACCGGTGATACGCGAACATTTATTTGTACATCCTTACTCGTCCATTAATAACGCAGTTGGCTAAAATTGGATATGCGATCATTGCATGCCGATAACAGCCAGCCGGATACTGATTATTTCGAACCGATAAGGTTGCTTCGCCTATTCCGGGTGCGGAAGGAATCGTCATTGTCTTTGACTTTCAAGTATTAAAATGGAGCGAACGGGAAATTCCAATGCTAATGGAGGAATCTGTCATCGGCACTGTTATCATTATGAAGGAGCTGTACATTTTGAAACGCACTCTTCGGACCAGGAATAGTCCACTCCGAGTCCATGGAGAGAATTCTTTTCTATATCTGCCATTGGTGCGAGAGAGACGGACTTATGGGGATCGCGGGGACGCGAGAGAGACAGATGTACCTATGGTCTGAAATCTCGAGTAAATTTTCTCTCTCGATTTGGTTATACGACGGCTATAATTTTAAATCACCATTACTTTCGAAAGATTTCGCGATATCGGCATATATCAGTAATACCTTCTTAATGTTAAACTTTATTATTCTTTTTGAAAATATAATTAATATTTACACAGGGCGGGGTCGTAAAATATATTTTCCAAATTTTCCCGAGTTTCTCGACTATGCCTTTTTTGTTTTGAATTTTGAAGTATTTCGACATTTTTTAAAGTCTTAAAAATCATGCTGATGATAATCAAAAAATCAAATAATCTAGTCATTTCGAAAATCTCGGACAAAAATACGCACATCAATTGATGTCACAGGAGTTTTAACCCTTCCGGCTATAACGCATCGTGGTCCAAGCTAACCTAACCTAATTCCCGCGCTTCCGCACCGCGGCGCGGCGCGTCGCGACGCCTGAGCAGTGGGATCTCGGTTAATTGGTAGCAGGGGAAAATTGTTAGCCTTAAAAGCAGGAGGTTAAAAATGTGTCATGAACAGAAAAAAAAAGCGAAAAACTTAACGAAGAATTAACGAAGATTCGCGAGGCGGGTCAGTGGGAGCAATTAATGCCAATTTAATTAGTACATCTCCGCGTCGTTATCGATAAAAATTAGGCGATAAAGACTGAAAAAGAAATTCAACTCCCCCTCATCGGTAACTAACGGTAGTTACGAGTTGGACGGTTAAAAAATATTTTTCAAAGTAAAAAAAAATTATCATTAGTAAATAATATTTTCGTATTCCTCCTTTAATTGGACTTGATGGCGTTCAACGTCGGTCAACCAGAAAATTAATAAAGGTGCGTAGAGGAGGCTAACATAACACGATTAGACACACCGTAGTCCGTTTTCTTGGTGGAAACATAAATTGTCTTTAAAAATAAAATATAAACGCAAATCTATGCTATTTCGCTAATAATAATTTATAAATTTCTGTACTACAGCTTTTTTGACGCGAACACGTGTGTCCTATACATATACGTGGCATATGCCTCCGTTGCTTCACTCTGATGGCTTAACGGCTTAACAGCGTGACGTTTTGTTTAGGCTACTGATGCAACTTACGGACACGGTTCTGGACCTTTATTTTAAACAGTATAGCACGGTATAGGCTACTGATATCGATATAGTATGCATAAGTATAGTATATGTACGCATGGAAGCATTTTATAATTATTTCCTCTTCTTCGTCTATCTGGAAAATTTCTCCCTTAATTTATATCCATATTCCCAAGGAACGATTTAAATTTAAAGAAAGTCATTTCTTCACGTTTCTCTTTTCCTTTCATGTTTTTTCGTTTTATTTCACGACAGAATCGAACTGGATAATCGAGCCGATCGAATGAACCCTCGAACCCCCTTGCACCGAGACCATATCAATTCTCAGGCTTCCATAGCTAGAAAAAGGAAAGTTAACACGTATAAGGTTAAACGGCGACTGCCTATATCCGATACGAGAAGAAGGGTGCAAAAACGCTCGAGTATCGGACTCCCTTTCCCTAGCTAATTAAAGTACCCAGAAACTATATCCCCCTTACGTGCGTGCACGGGGTGACTCAACGAGACTTGCTATAAGAAAAAATAGATTGGTAACGTCCGAATATAATCAGTTCAATATGTACAGTATATCAGCTCAATATATACATTTTATGTATACTGCATGGTATTGATGAAAAATAATCATAAGTATCGACCATTTCGCAAATTAGATTTTTTTTCTTTAAATTGACATTTTTTTTTTAAATACGTCACAGAAAGATACTTTTCTTTGTCATATTTATGCCATTATTCTTTGACTCTCGGGGACTTTAATGTTTAAGGGCTTACGGCGTGCTATGTTTATGGTCTGATCTATGCAGCTACTACTATATTTGGATTTGGCCTATACGTTCGTACAATGCATTTCTATGCGGAGCATAGTCCCTCCAGGTGTTCCATGGACATTAGAAACTTTAATTGAGAACACCTGTCAGTCTATACTCTGGACTGTTATAATGTATAACGAAGTGGACGATCGACTTTCGATACTGGCAATGTATAGCGGTGGTAACAGCCTTCTGTAATTCAGGATCGACTACCAAGGTCGGGCGACACTTAAAAAGTCAGACACTCAATGCGCTTCCATTTCGTGCCTATAAGCGCCGCGCGGCTTTGTCGACGCCATTTCCTTTATCGAACCAATGAAAATATTACAAATCGGCTTCTCGACCTTAAGAATCGTGTCAAAGGTTGATATACTTTTTGTCCTCTTTGCCTTTTATAGGTTAGATTTTCGTCCTCGTGTTTTCTTACGCGATAACAATGATAACGAAATGCAGCTGCGCCACTCTTTGTCGCTCTGCCAATCGCGTTCGACCTTACGTACGGTTTCACTTTTTCTTTTTTAACATCCGTATTTCTTCTCCCTTTAACTCCCACAAATTTTGCACTACCTGGAACAATTGCCGGTACAGGCAGTTGCATCTTGCACCGGGTGCAGCAGGATGCACCAAGGGCTCTACGTCGCACATTGCGTCCAGTGAGCATTGCTGACAAAAAAGTTCCAGGTGCACTGCTTGATGTCCTCTTGCAAACCTAGGAAACGTTTGACGCGGTGCATAAGGAAGAAGTGCATCTTGGACCACTACGAGTTTCTATACCGGCTGTATCTTATTGTATGCATCAGCTGGGCGTTTGGCGTTTCTATATACTGGAACAACTTGTGCGGTCTTTCAAAGGGGTCGGTGGGGGGATGAAGTCTCTCCTGTGGTCGTGACTATTGAATTGGAAAGATTTAAGAGAAATCCATTAAGGAGAGAATTGATAAGGAAATGCATACAACTTTAATGAAGCATTTAACAAAAAAAAAACCCTTAGAAACGTTTCATTGGATTTACATTAGATTCTCTGACATTCTTATAAGCATTACATTGCATACAATATAGCACAGTGCATACTGCATTTCACAGTGCATTATCTATGCGCGTTAGAAATAAAATGGTAAATTATGATCTCGCTGTGTTACTATAAAATTATTGAATTTCAAGGTGGTTCGATTACGAGGGCAATTACAAGATACGGGTTTGAATATATAATGTTCCTTTTAGGATGCTTAATGACCGTGTGTGCAGAATTTAAAAATATTTACCATCTACTTTAGGAGATACATGACATGAAAGTAAAATTGCACTATATAGATATACTCTGAATGTTGAAATGGCTACATTTAAGATATCAGCTTGTGGGTGGTAAATGTGGATAAAATCATTGCAAAATATTTCTTTTACGTGGGAACATCGTTAACCTGCTTTTTTAACCTTTAGCCTGCCGGCATCTTCCATAAGAGTAGTTGTCCTTTTTTTTCGAAAAATTTACACATAAAATAATATACACATCGCGTAGGATTTTCAATCTTGTTTCCAGCCCCGAATAAAAAATTTTGACATTTTTTTATAATTGTTTTTACTGCTCCATCGAACAATATCCGGTATGAAAATATACAAAAAATATTATGCATCACTGTGCGTCCTGTCTGTTCGAAAGATAACACCTTACGCAGAAGATATTTTTGTAACGAGCGATATATGTATATCGGGTATTTACTGTAATGGGAATACTATTGTTATGATGCTAGCCGAAATCACTTTAAATGTCCATATGAGAACGTGACAGCCGCGGACTCTCTGTTAAATTGATTTAGTCGGACGCCCAAAGCAAAATATGATTCATTTTAATATCCAGCAAGCTCTTTCTCTCCCTCTCGCTCATCTGTCTCAGTTTTCTACTTTCCTGCTGCTCGAACTTTCAGAGCATAAAAGACACGAAACGTTACACCACACGGAAGTAACCCAATGCCCGTTTAAGAAGCGACGCTATACACTTTTCTTCGTGTAACCCTTGCGCTGCAGGGATGCGTATATTATCCACATACGAATATATATATATATATGTATTTTCATATACCATCTGTAGGTTTACCTATATGCCTGTATGTACATAGGTATATCTACTTTAGTTTCAATTGAGCGTCGAGACGCGACGAACTCTTAGGAGATTACTTCAATTTGAAAAAAAAAAATTAAAATTCTATAGGGTGACGTTATATGACATGATCCTTCTGGAACAGATTCGATTTCCTATCTAGAATCTACCGAGTGGCCTTCGAGTTCCACGTGTCACATTTTCAGAAAGACGTTCGTGAATATAAATGACTACGCTACGGGAAGTAACTAACGATGAAGCAATACCGTCACATAATTGACCTACCCGGTATATACCTGGTACAGTACGGTGCATCGGTAATGAGTAACGTGCAACCCTGATTCAGTGTATCGTAAAAGATAGAAATACTAAAATTTACTCATCGCACTGTACTTTGCTGAAAGTACGACTGTCGTTTATGGAATAATGAATTTCAAAGATTGCTGCATCTTTTCACATACTCTACGTCGTACGTGTTACGAAGATACTTTGTTGCTCGTTTTATGAAAGATATCTTTCTTCTCTTCTCTTTCTTCTCTTCTCTTTCTTCTCTCTCTCTCTTCTCTTCTATACATCCCTATACCAAAGTTCTAGTATGATTATTCTGCTTTACCCGGCTTTTTAATACAGTGAAACTTTCATATTTGTTACAAGAGTCATACTAGTATATATGGGGACCCAGTTAGTTATCAGAACGTTTGCCCGGAGGACGAGCAAGGAAGTACTGATATCTCTATTTCCTCTGTAAGGTCCTGGTTCAGCTCAGTCGTACCAGTTGATTCTCTAACGTTGGTACTGGTCTGTCTTTTCTTGGTTTTGTACTGATTTTCTTCGTATAGTGACGTAGTGCATATAGACAGACCTCAGACGTATGTACACTGTGGCACTATTGAATAGTGTGACTGATATCCTGATACGGGAGGATACGATTAATTTGGATTAAGGGGGGGAAAAATTAAAGGGGAAGTAGAAAAATCGGATGTGACCTTGATTTATTAAATTTCGATTAAACGCATTGTACATCGAGGATAACATTTGTACGATGTAGTGTCTTCGTGATAACTTTGAGAATTGCGTTACGTGTTCCGAAGGCACAGTGCGTTATTGTCAATGTGTTACTTAGATGCTGTGGATATAAAATTGGTTAAATTTTATGCCCCAGTGCAATGGCGGGCATCTCCAGAAATCCGTTACGGTCCAAAGGTGTTGCCGACTGGTCCGCAACTTCCCGTCCTTTAACGGTACATATTCCACAACGAGAGGTTATACAGTCGGACCGAAGACAGGCTTATCTACACCGGCAATCGTCCTGGCAGGAATACTGGGCATGGTAGTGCATGCTAATTTCTTTATCGAGGTCCTCATCGAAGGACGGTAGTCGTGATAAAATTTTATCTCTCACTCTCGAGTCAGGGTATAAGGAAAATATTAGATGAGATTTGTAGCATGTTTGGGTTTCAAGATGTTCCTTTGGGGGGGATAAGGGAAGTTGACGAACTGTGCCGGAATCTCTCTAACTGTATCTCGTGCGAAAATGTCACTTTTTATCTGCCTTAATTCCCACTTAAGTCGCGTCCCAAAAAGGTTTCCAGGGAACAATTGCTCGTTGTGCCCGTCGGCCATACGTTTTGTCCGTCGGCCATACATTTTGTATGTCCTTCGTACGGCTTTTATTTATTTTTGTTTGCTTTTTATTCTTTGTCGTCTTTTGCCTTTTTCGTCGGCTGCCACGAAAAGTCCAAAAGTGATTTTTGTCTTATAGCTATTGGTCGGCTTGGCTTTAACGTGTATTTGCTATTGGACTTAGCGAGAGAAAAGAGAGAGAGAGGGAGAGCCAGAGAGCGCGTTGAAAGAGAATTAAAGAGAAGTTACGTCAGCCTACAGAAGCTCAAATGATCGTTAACACTAATTCACTGGGTTGAGCTTCCTGAGTCGTGGGTGTCAGCGCCCAGGATCATCCTTGGTCACAGAGATTTGACGTGACGTAGAATATTTGTTGAATTACGTTTGCGTAATTATATTAAATTCCTGTATCTTCTAGATCGCTACTGCGCTGGTCTGATAAGGGATACATTTTTACAATGAATTTTACTATATTATGTTATATGTACTTATCGACAGTGGCGGAGGACGATTTGTATCACAGCACGTGTCCTTAACCTAGAAAAACATTGATAGCAACCTATTTGCTAAAGCATTAAGCGATCAATGCTTACTTCCGTAGAGGTAAATTTTCGTCGAGCTTTTTTAAAGAATAAACCGTAATTTTGTAACGATTTTAATGGCCTCCTTTGTTTTAATGCTATATTGCTTTTTGAAAGTTACTTAAATTCACGAAATGGATTTTTTCTAGTGTCGACCGTTTAAAAATGACAAATTATCGTTTAGCCGGTGAATTAAATTCCTTATAAAATTCTTTGCTGCCATTTTTTTAACGGCCCAATACTACAAAAATTTTACATATTGAATTCGTATAGCAATTATCGAAAAAAAAAACAGAAATTCATTGTAAAAATTTAACCCTCATTTGACTAGTGTACAGCGCAGTAGCTGCGTTAATTACTTTCCGATTATGTATATATATATGTTTATTTATATTTACAGCGAAGTGAGCATATCATCGGCCCGTGCTTCGGTGATGGTCTACGACGACGTCAACAAAAAGTGGGTGCCCAGTGGAAGCTCATCTGGCCTCTCGAAAGTTCAGCTTTATCATCACCAGGTGAACAACACCTTCCGTGTTGTCGGCCGGAAACTTCAGGATCACGAAATCGTCATCAATTGCGCCATCCTCAAGGGTCTAAAATATAATCAAGCGACCGTCACGTTTCATCAATGGCGCGACAACAAGCAGGTCTACGGACTGAATTTTTCTAGTAAGGACGACGCTGACGCCTTCGCCAAGGCGATGCTTCAGGCCCTAGATGTGAGTTTCATCAAATCTTTAATGCTTGGGTATCCTTGTTTGCCTGGAATAATAATAAAATTTTCGAAATATAAAACTACAGTTGATTTACGGTTTTACGTCCTTTTTATCTATACTCTTGGCTTCAGTTTAATCATAAAACTCGAATCTAGTCTTATCAAATCAGGAACCACGACTTGTGCCCAGATAAGGATGTGGTGTGCAGGATGTGGCAAATTCAAGTCGACATACATTAAACGGTGAAAGTGCGTCTCGAGACAGAAACTGTATTACAAAAATTGACTATAGAAACTGTTGCCGTTTAAAAAATCAATTTATAAGCTAGTCTGATAAGTGGTCCAAGAATTATTAATTAGCTACAATTAATTGAAAGCCATCAATTTAAATTCCTCTCCTTCCGTCAAATATTACATTTTAATTCACTATTTTTTCGTTGCAACATTCTTATTTATAGTGGCGCTGCAGTCGAACGGACGAAGGATCAAGTATTTTCAGGAGGACGAATTAATTGAATTTGTCATCATTAATTGACTGCTAATTGGTAATGTCATTTGTCTCTTCTTTGCGTAGGTGCTCAGCAATGGTAGCAACATATCAAGAAGTCTGGGACCGACAGTCGCTCCAGCAACGCAACAGCAACCTGTTTATCAGGCACAGCAACAGCAGCAACCGGCAAACGCACAGTACGACGAGGATATGGGATACAGGTGAGTCATATAATATATGTATATATATACATATTTTGCATTCAAAATTTTTATACACTCTGATTAATTTTGTCTAAAAGTTACAATTCGCTGAGATCTAATTGACACTCCACTGGAGTCTATCCGACATAAGGGATTGGTAGAGCGTGAGGTTTACCAAATCGACTAAAAATACAGTCACAAGGATCACACCAACGTTTTATACATTTTCCATGATTAATTGTTGCGACCAGTTCACGGGGAGTTTTCTAAAAGCATTTCGTGCTATAATACCCTTAAGGTCACTAAATTGTCTGTGTGATTATTTTCCAGGACACCCATCGATTTGCTATGAAAACTCCCTGTACAATAATTCACCTGGCTTTGAATAGCCATAGAATTGCGATTGAGAATATATACATATACTGGGTGGTTACAGTCAAACGCAGAGCCAGGTCCAAGGCCAATGCACTATGGCCACGATCTCGCGGGTCTCACTATCACTGGGTCACCTGTCAGGGGTTAATTCAGGATCCCAAACAGTGCCCCTGATTCCCAACCCCAACCAGAACCACAGCCAGAACCAGAACCACCCGTCTATTAGTAGCGGTACCACTACCGTCATTCAGGTTGGCTGTAGCCCGTGTTCGCGCGGCTCACCGGCCGAGGCCCCTATGAGGTGACTCCTGGTTCACATAAAGAGAGAAAGAAAAGATTTGAAAAAAAAAAATATAATAAAATGTTCTTACCCCTGATAAATAACGTCGGTGGCGTCTAACGCGCATATACGCTTTTATTAACGGGTCCAGATTAATTGTTCTCTGGGTATTTGGTAGCCAATTAGGTTCTGCATTCTTCTGTACTCGTTAGCATCTGCCGTGAAGCTGATTATTTTTCTTTACTTGAGTCTTCGACGTGATCCATCAAGATTTTTAGGAGGGGACCTATGCTAATCTCTTTGTCATGTTTTCTTCTTCTTTGTGGCGGAAGACGATGTATCTTTTTTTTTATTTCTGGATCAAGTAAAACCGCTCTGCGTGTCCTTTACTAATGTCACCTTAATTACTTGTTGAATTTTTCACTGTGCTCCCCTCAATTCTAGGTAGCCGGTTTCTATCCTGGAGGTATAACCAACCAAGTCTTTTATTTATTACGTTAGTCTAGCTGGCTGACTAATAATGCTTTGCACTAATTCCTACTTCTATCTTATCTGTCTCTACGTGTCACTGCAGTAAGGCACGTATCAATCGGTATCGGTAATGTTCAATAAAAACGAGTATTTTCGCAGGACCATGACAAGGGAGGACGTAGCCATCATACAAGAACGCCGGATGTCACAACAGAATCAACGTAAGTCGAAGAAAGAAGGAAAGATTAGCTAAAATTATGTCAGAAAGAATTCTTTGTAAAAGCAATGCGAGGTTAATGGTGTATTTGATATGCGTTGTTACAGCTACAAATAGTCCCAGTACAGTATCCCCAAGCTGTCCGCCGTTACAACAACAGCAACAGCAACAGCAACAATCTGGACATCACAGAACGTCATCAGCACCCCCAGCGCCACAACCGCAGCCAAACGCGGCTATGCCTGGTCCTATAAGTGCCGTAGGGGTTGTACCTGGACAGATTCAGGGCGGGGGTCCACCCCCGGCGCCACCTCCACAGCCTCCACAAGCTCCTCCGGCTCCGCCGTGTCCACCCTCGATGATGATGTTCAATGCACCCGTGCCACCCCCTATGATGAATCAGTACGCAGCAACACCGTCCCAATCGAGTCTTTCCAATATTTCAAATCAACCACAGCAATCCCAATATATTTATGCTAGCAATCAACCGAATCAGTATGGCACTATACCTGGTGGCCAACATTCCACGAGTCAAAGTCAGTACGCCTCTGGCAGTCAGACCGGACACTACGCGAGTAATGGTCAGACTGTCTACGCTGCGTCTCAGGGTAGTCAGTCTGTACAGTATGGGAGCACTCAGGGGTCTCAGTACGCTGCCAGTAATGGCAGTCAGAGTCAGAATGGTAGTCAGTATGGTAGTAGCAATTCTATCAATCAGTATGCTTCAGTCAGTGGACAGTCTCAGTACGTTAATCAGGGTCAGTATGTACAAGGTGGCACAGGTAGCTCAAGCCCATACGGCACCCCTTCAAATTCCCTGAATCAGTACCAAGCATCCCACGTTGCTAGTGCTAATTCGTATGTTCCTATTGGCAGCACTGGTCCACCACCACCCCCAATGGGACCACCGGCTGGTCCCGCTGCCCCACCCCCGCCTCCACCCCCGCCCGCCCCAAACGCAACAAACTGCAACGCACTCAACTCCTCGTCCAGCAGTATTAACCCTGCTGCTAATTCGAGCGAACCGCCTCCCGACACGAATTCCCTAGCTGCTGCACTCCAGGCTGCTAGGCTCAAGAAGAAACAGGTCAGCTTGAAAACTATTAAATTCTTACGGTGATTGATCACTGCTTAGCATATTAAAGGAGGGGACCTTCCCAAAGGTTTCCTTGATAGCCTATTGCGCTTCGTACCGTTCTCGTCCGATAAGTGACATCCTGCAATCCTGCTTCGGTTCGGCATCCGACGAGGATGGTAAAGTAGACTGTTTCACTATCTGCCATTTGCTTGTCAAGACTTCAGTCTGCTTTCGGCGGCTGGATAGATCACGTTCCTTCAACGGTTTACGTACTCAATTTTAAGTTTAACATGGGTCAAGCCGGAAGTGAAGGTGAAAACTCAACAAGGGTCGGTCCAGTCCTGTAATCACTCAAGATCATGTTCATAAATCTGTCAAGGAAGATTCTAAATATTTATTCTGCTTTGATCCAAGAACTTTAGTACGCTTGTTTTCCTGTAGCAGTCGCAACCGGTCGAGAACAGCGGCTCGAGCACAAGTAGTAGCGGAAGTGGCGGGGGTGGCGGAAATTACGGAACACTCGGTAGAGGCGGCGGCGGCGGTATGGCCTCGATGATGGACGAGATGGCCAAAACGCTGGCACGCCGGCGTGCTGCTGTCGAGAAGAAGCAGCCTGAACAGCCCCCGGTAAGTTTTTAAGTCAAGTTGACTTCATCGAGCCTGAAACATTTAAAACTTTATTGTCCAATAATCGCGAGGTTACTGATCCCTAATTTTGCTTTACAATCAGGAACCAGAGAGCTCCCCGGACAAGAAGTCTTGGGACAAGAATAACTCTTCGAACAATAAATTCGCGAACGGTGCCGAATCACCCAAGTCAGCGCGGAAAAGGTTCGGTTCTGCCTCCGAAGACACTCTTCTCAAAGTGAATGGGGTGAATGACGGTTCACCTCTGACAGCACAAGACATGGAGGCCTTCAAGGCTGAGATCATGAAGGAGATGCGCAAAGAAATGCAAAAAATGAAACAAGAATTTGTTGATGGTGAGTCTTCAAGTTTTTTTTTCCCCCCATATATTTTTATTCGCTGCTAGGTTATTCGTAGATCAAGCTTTCATTATTAATGGAAGAATATTTCATACATCAACGGTCTGACACGATTGAAATGTTTCAGTATTGAGGACAGAACTGAGTAGAAGGTAAAAAGAACGTTTGAAGATTACGAGGAAACGCGAACGAAAGATAAATGGGTAATAAGGCGTGGAAGAAGGTGAAGAAGATAGTTGATAGAGTATGCCGAAGAGTAGCGAATAGAGAGAGCTGCGGAGGAGTTGCGCGAAGGAATCTTAGAAAAGAACAATGAGGGAGAGATGGGACGAAGAAGCAGGAAGAGGAAGGAAGAAATTAAGAGAGAATTCAACTATAGACAGCTCAAGCGAAGCATCATCGACAGCCACATACAGGTTTTTATTACATATTTGCGAGAAACACAGTGTAGTTATATCCATGTATATCAGCCATTTGTGTGTAAGTACCTTTAATCTAGCTTACAATTAGTACATTAAGGTGGCCGCGCCAATTACCGTTATACCTAATATTCTTATTATTGTCGGTAATCGACGCGCAATTTAACGTTGGACCGATCGAACGAGACACGTGACGGGGATGCCAGAGAAAATAATATGAATTTTCGCTGCGTCGCGCACAAAGTGAAACATGACGGGACTGTGGAAAAGACAAAAAAAAAACGTAAAACAATGAAAAATCTTGTTTTCAATCGCACTGCTTTTGTATGACGATCGGTATGCACAAACGAGCTACGGCACTGCCCATACATAATTATTAAATATTATACGTATGTAAAGAAAAAAAGAAAAAAAAAAAGAAAAACAAGGAACTTTTTAAGACCGAAGGCGTCAAATGTCTCATTACAATTGAATCGGACAAATCGGATGCTCCGCAAAGACCCTAATTTATTTTTTGACTGAGACTCATTCAAAAGCCGATACTTCATTCTTGCTTCTCGTATCTGACCAGCTACTTCAGTCTCTCTGCGAATAATCTGCTACGTTATTTATGGCATTCGGTCCAAGCGCTACTTATCTTTCTTCTTTCTCTTTTTTTTGTTCATCGCTCACATTACACGCAATGTCTCTGTTCTCTTTTACTAAAATTATCCTACTGCATTTACACTGCCGATCTCACGGTTCTTTCACGTGCTGCGCATTTATATGTCATTCCATTTTTTTTTTACAAACACAAAGGAAAGAAAAAAGAGAACTCGATCGATCCAACGATACAAATTTTTTTAATAGCGATCGGTCGGTTAGGGTTCTTTCTTTTCTTCTTTCTTCTCTGTCCATGTCGCATTTTTTTTTAATTATATCTTTCATTTGCCACGTGGAGGATTCAGTGGTCACTTTGCCATGAGAAAACTGCATTCCTCGCAGAGACACTCACTACTCGATTTTACTCGTGGGCACGACTCGTGTGGCTTTTATTATTCTTGCGTCTCCTATGAACGAGAAGAGAAAAATAACCAAAGGCCCAACACATATCAGTACGACAAACGCCAATCAGTATTAATTTACTTTTTTTTTTAAATCTATTTTTATTTTTTACTGGACTCACATTCGTCACGTTTATATTTGACAATATTTTACTGGGTCTGTGCGAGTCATCGCGTTACCCCATTGGCAAAGTTCATCCTTCTAATTTAAAAATTATATACAGTACACAGTACAATCCTAGTTATGAAGTGTAACCAAGATAACAGACGTCAAGTTATACATAAGCCTGCGAGAGATCATTGTGCTTCAGAGCATATGAGCGAAGAAACGAACGAGAAGAAAGAATTTGATAAAGGAAGAACAAGATGAAAATAAAATAGACGCGAGGAATTCTTACGTTAACCAAAAAAAAGGAAAACATTTAGTCGTCTGAAGTTTTTGCGACCTCCTTTATTCTTCGTTCTTGAATTATTTTACGCCGTTCCCAAGTGAATCCGTGCGGCATATAGAACGACGCGTGGGTTGAAAAGAATTTTTAGATCTCTTTATACAAAGGGAAAGAGGAATCTTGCGCGAGGCATATGGGCTTTTGGGAAATCAAGATGAAGAACGTAAGGTGAATGAAAAGCGTCGAATTTTGGATTTGTAAAAATTTCAGACTTGACCGACGATCGTATTACGTACGCACGTTATTGGGCACATGAGACGCGTGACTCATGCCTATGATAGATTGTAAAGATGCGATTGATCGACCAGGCGAAGAAAAAGAAAAAAAGAAAGAAGAGAGAACAAGACATTCGAACAATACGTCATTTGGCTCTCTCGTTGTAATAATAATTAAAAATTTTTTCTAATGGATCGTCCGGCTTCTAAGACAGATGGTGTAATCATCTAGCGAATGATTATTCACCGGATAGCTCTGATGGGTCTTAGTTCTGTATAACGCTTATTGGTAAGCTTTGAAAATTCATGATGAAAAAAAAAATGTATTGCAGTCATTGCACTTTTGGCAATTCAAGCGAATGCTACGTGGGATGCTGGGAATAATTAGTGAGAATATATTGACGACTAAATCAGTATAAGAGCGTATGATTAAGATTAGACATAAGCTTAGCTTGACTTCAATTTGTTTTTGACTCTCTGATTTATTTTTTTCTTCTTCTTCGTCATCTTCTGTGTTTTGTTTTTCGACTCAATCACAATTGACTATCGCACAACATGCGGACAATAGATGAGCTGAAAATCTCGTCGATAACGGTAACACATGATCGCCGAGTAAATTTTTGTAACGCGTCGTCGGAGGAAGAAAATTTCTCCAAAAAAAAAAAGAAACACTTTTTATAGTCAAGAGTGCGAGAGGATAATTTTCCCACGACTGATATAGACGAAACTGTGCGCGCGAGCATTAGGGAGAGAAGAGACGAGAACGTAACGAGACTAAAATCCTTCTCTCTTGCACTGCGAACAAAAGGAAGTAAGGAAAAATTAAAAATTAAAAAAAAAAAAGGTAAAACGGGATATTTCGCGAGTGAATTCGCTATTCGATAAAAATTGTCATAGGATTAAGGCTTAATACTGAAAAGGAAAAAAAAAACTTTTCTGGTGATAATCGCGAATTACCATTTCACTTTGTGTCATCGAGAGCATTCCATGTTTTTATTTTTCTTTGTATTTTCTCTTTGCTATTCGCTTTTCGAATGTCTTTCGTTTTAAGGAAGTGTTTTCTTCTGATCTCGATCTCCTCCTATGAGAAGTAATGTAATGTTAAACAAAGCCAATGGAAATTAACTAAAGGAAAGAAAAATAATAATAAAACAGTCATGACTCGTTTTGCGAATCAAAAACGCTGCAGTCTCGTCGATCAAGGCGACTGGGGAACACATAATGTCAGAATTTAAAATCCTAAGTTGTACGAGAATTTTTCAATGTGCACTGTTATTGACTTCTGACACCTTTTTATGGAGTAATCGAAAAACGAGGTCTTGAGATGCTTGCAATTTTTTCGACGTCTCAAAAATTTTGCATTGATCTTACATCTTCGACTTTAAGTTATTTCTTATAAGGACGCAATTGTAAGAGTTACACAAATGTGCGTAAACTGCATTTCGATAAAGTAAATGCATCAATTTCGTATTCCTTGCGATTTCGATGATCGCATATTCAATGTAGCCTTTTGTAAATCCCCAGTCTACTTAAATGGCTGACCCACTTATATTAAGGTACACCAACGGTACATTTAATATACATAATATAAATGTAAACAGTATATTTTAATGAAACAGAAGTTGTCGTATCGTCTACGCTCTCTGTTGCTCGTTTAAACGATCGATAAACACGCACTTTGGATTAAATTAACGATTTTTGTTAATGAAATTAAGATGCGCCGTAACGGTGCACCGAGGCTGAAACTTTTTACAAAAATTCATGTTCAAATAATCGTTTTAATTCATCTCTCCTCTACTACTTCCGCTTCTTTTCATACTCTTCGGAACAGTGTCGCCACCTATCTCCGTAGCGCCACACTCTACCTGTCTCCTTTATTCTTTCCATTTGATTCTTTAATTGCTTTTTATTTTTAATTATAAACACGTGTATTTTATACTTTTGTAAATATGATTCTTATACGGATCTTCCAGTATAATATATTTATTTTTTACCTTTCGATTAAACTGAAGTGAATAAATAAATGAAAACGGTGAATATTAGGACCGTTTGAAATGGCGCATGCGCGAATGCTATCTAACGAGAAAGCGATGGGTAATGTTTAAATGATATAAATAAATAAATACAATAGTACATTGTGGCGTCTCGAGGTGCCAACCAACGAAATCTAAATTAACGTGTGACATCTGTTAAATTGAATATGTCAATTTTAATTTTTGTAATCGCAATTTTTAAATTTCCCGCTCACGTTCCCACGCTGAGTGTACCTCGGGATGTATCACGATTCCAACGAAGGTACTCGCGTTGCGTATTATACTATAACAGACTATACCCATGTCTCCTGAACCGTAAAGTGATAAACAATGGTATGGGATGGATCATATGTAATATTAATAGACCTTTTTTCGATTCTATTCATTCTGCGTTTCTTGCGTCTTTGCATTTCAGTATAAGCGCGTAGAGCAACGACTAATTCTTGGTATGGGCCGCCTGGTTTGCATAGTCTGGCCCCAAAAATGACAATGTGCAGTATTTAATTCTTCTACGTTTATTTCTAAGACGTAGCTTTAATGAGAATAACGTGACGTTTTGGGAACGTTCGTTCGTTTCTCCTACAGGTTCGGTGTGTTCCGCCATTTTACCCTATGGCTTTTCACCGTCATTACCGAAGTAAACCGAAGATCCACGAATCAGCACGAATCGACTTCGTGTCTGGTTAAAACTGTTCGACGTTATTCCAAGCAAGGTAGTAAATCATTTTCGAATTTAGTAAAATTAAAAGATTTAGAATGTTTTTCTATTACTAAGACCTACTTTTCGTGACGCATGTACACTTGTGGATTTTTGGTAGGTTATGATGACCGGTGACAAAAATGAAAATGGCCGAACTAACCTGAACTTGATTTTTAGGTATTAGACGCATTTATATGACACAATTATAATTCGAGCTAGCTAGACCTAATGCGAGTATTAAGAGTGTTTGTTATAATTAAAAAATTATTTAAAATTATCTCAACGATATTTGAGGAGCCGAGATTTGACTATGTTACGTCGACTGTGCATGATTATACATATACACAAAAAAAAACCATATGGGAGATGAACAAGGAGCACATCCGTTTACACACAGATACACAGGAGAATTAACTGAATTTAACGTGAGATTAAGAGAGGAATAAGTAACCGAGGCCATTATAATATTGTGTAATGTAATTATTATGGTATCAATAATGAAAATATATAAACAATTGAAAATACGACGATTAATTCAACGCTTACGGCCGGTCGCACCAGTTCCAAATTTCCTTCACTGTCATTATCTCTCAATCATACATCGTTGCGTCTCTCACTATTTTTATCTCACCGATTCCGAAAATGATGTTTTTAAATGTAAAACAAATATTCGAATAACATTGTATATTTTGCCTCGAGTACACACGAACTTCTGTCGCCGGTCCTACGCGCAATCTTTGATAAATTTACATTAGTCTTAATTAATTGATTAAGGCGAACATACAAAACAAAAAAAAAATGCTGAAATGAGAGAATATGAGAGAATGAATGAAAGTGCGTGAGCGAGACTGATTTAAAAAAAACAAAATAGTTTATTAACAGATACTTACTTGTTAGCTATATTTATTAGCTATAGCCATTTGATGCGATTTGTCTGGAAAGAAGGATATTATGATTTAAAAAAAAAACTTTTTTAGAGTCGTGTGAAAGTAATCGATTCGAATTTCAGATTAATATTCTAAATAATTAATTCAGAGGGGAGAAATGACCCATCGCTGACCCATATATTTTTTTTCCTACTGCCATCGCGCTTGCGAAATGTCTGGCGACACCTAGCAGTTATCACTTATCAGTATTGCTCAAAGTGACATGTAATAATATACCCGCGACATATAAAGTGTACGTTTGTAAACTACATAGTACAGGACTGTTGCACCGTCGAAATGATAAAAAGTGAAACGAAGGAAATTGCCGTTCAGAAATAGATAACGAACTCTATTCCTTTGGCTGACTTAATGTAAACTGCCATTTTGAATTTACAATTACGAAAATCGTAAATTATCCAAAATCGATACATTGTATTAATCGAACTGGTATTCGCGCAAACTGTAAATTACCGAAATGTCAGTTTCTTAAGTAATAATATTTAATTATAAAGAAAACAAAGACGCGTGAAAAACTATGACACGAGTATCTCACCTCCAAAAATTACATGCGTCTTTCCTTATTTTGCAATTACTACGCATAAAAGTATCACGCAAATAATGCAGCTTGCAAAAATCGTGCGCTGCGTTTACTTGATAATTTATTATTACATTCTTACGAATGACAATTTGAAGTTAGAAATTACTACCCGGTACCTTTATAAGTTTTTCACTGCAAGGTCGATAACTGCGTAGTCCTTCTTTCCCGACAATACGTGTCGACCGTCACGAGTTCCATTTGTCGAAAATCATTTATTTTGCCATTACGCCGGCCACGCTGCGAAGCCATACTCGAATTTCACAGGCGGACCAGAGGCGTACGGACGCACGAAAGCATAAACAAGAACAACAGCAACAATATAATTCATACAGACCATGTTCGTACCTGTTATAATGATCGCTCGAAAAAGTTCAGTGCACCACGTAGTCATTGTTCGTTGCACTGAGAATAATAAATAACACGTGACAAAAGCATCAACAACAATGTACGTATTCTGTTGTTGTTCGTTGTTAACGGAACGGGAGAGAAAAACGAAAGGGACGAGAAAATGAGAGAAAAAAAATTTATATTGAACAGTCATGAATTTTTTAATAATAATTATTGAAACAAAGACCACTCTCAGTGGGACGAGAGTGGGGGAAACGGATTTAATGATTAATTATTATGCAAGGCACAGTTATCGATATGGGGATTATACTTCGTTTCGTAAACGTATCTTGAAAATATTTCTATGTAAATGAATGACAAACAATAAAAAAGTATATACTGTATTCGATCAACCGAGTGCGAATTGATTGACTGATTGTTTAATCGAATGACGTGTACATTGGGTAATTGTGAGGTAAGAAAATAATAATTCAAGCGAAGCGTTACATTTTTTTCGATTTATTATACATATATTTTATATGTTTCATGTATACATATAGCCTCGGTACTTGTGTAAGAATCCTTTAAAATTTGTCAACCTGCTCATAGTTAAAATTAGACATGCCAATTACAGAAGTTGCGGCAATGAAGAATTTCTTGTTGTGACGTCACACAGCTACGTAAATATAATATTGATCCTCCACGTTTATATGGATTTGCCGGGTCTTTAGTATTGTGTATATATGTACATATATATATATTCGCTTGAGCACAGAGCTGCGCTTTTATTCTTGCATTACGTATTCATACGCAGTATGCTTACTAATGTTTTTCTTCATTTTTTTTTTTTTTTAATATGAACGTAGATCCACTTTAGATCAGCACTCGTAAGCTCATAACTCAACGAGTGTACACTTTCACGAGTGATCCACTAGAGCCAAACCGATCGTGACTCTTGAGTCATGAGTCATGATTAGCCTAGGCGATTGTACCATTGTTTTTCTTATTACGTAGATACGAAAATTCTCCTAACCACGTACATGACTTTTTATTGTTAAATTTATCGTATTGATCTTTACGTCATAAATTAAAGAACTATTCACCTTTGGGATATTCATTTCCCGAAGTTATCGATGCTATTTAGACAACTGATGATATTTTATTCTAACATTTTTTTACGTTCCCTGTAGCTTCCTCAGTATGCTGGAGTAATTACGAATCGGGTATAGAAATATAGTACTGTAGATACCTCGTATAGTTATTTTATATCCTCACGAAATTGATATTGTTGAAAATCTTCACTTTATTCATAAGTACACTCAACGTCATTAATGCTTGGGCCCTAAATCTATTTTTGTCTCCGTCCCACTCATGTAATTTAAATGTGAGAACTCGGTAAGTTCAGTCGTTAATGACGTTGAGTATTGTCACGTCGTGGATCCCTTTCGGAATTTCGAACAGATCTCACGCCAAGGAAGCATTTTGAAAGTGAAGAGAAACGGATATAAAAATTGGAAAAAAGACAATAAGAAAAAAAGTGAAGATCGTGAAGTTAAAATAGGGAATTTTTTAGGAAGTAGGGTATACAGGCTCTATATATACATATATATTGTACTCAGTAGCAACAGCACCAGGAAGAAAATGGAGTCGCGCATCGGATCGATACTTTGTTCAAGCCCAGGGGATGACGACTGCTAGGATGAAGGTTCATTGGTTATCCTACGCTTCCAACGGGTAATACAACACAAAAGAGCTCGTATCTAAACGTCGTCTGTAGACGCGAACCTGAGTATTTTGTTCCTGGAGAGGGAGATTTGCTTCGCCGACAGCGTGGCGGGTCCCCCCCCCCCCTCCCTCCCACGTCTAACTCGGCACGTTTATCGAAAGTCAGAACGTTGCGGACTGCCGCACAGGGCACACGGTTTTATTCAGGACTGTAGCGTCTAGAGATTCTTATTCTCTCTCTCTCTCTCTCCTCTTCTTTTTTTTTTTTTACTTGTCACCAATCATCGGCTTTCGAGTGCTCGTTGAAATTTGTACATTTATAGAAACTTTTCGTCTGGCTACGTTCGTGGGAGAACATTTTTCGTCTGTGTTTTCATAGCAGTCTTTCTTTTCTCGTAAGATGCAATATTGAACGCTTTGTGGATACTACACGTTGCGAGGAGCACGAGTGTACTGCGGGAAGTTTGTGAGATTTTGTGATGAACTTTTGGTTTAATTCAATGGTGGTATGTAATACGAGTTTGGAAAGTGTCACGTTTACTATGCTGCGACATTTGGATATTTCTTGTCATTTCGGATCAAACTACCTGCGTCCCTGGGCGTTACTGGTAGGTTAAAACTCTGCGCGTATGAATCTTCCTTGGTAATATTCAGTGTCTGGATTTAAAGTTCCCAGCACCTGGTGAGTTCGTTTTTAATGATTTAAGAGTGATTAGTTAATTGATTGCTGTTTTCTGTTTATTTTTATTAACGGAACGCCCTTAGCTTTTATTGCTCTGCGGTAGTTTCACAGCTCTTGTATCATCGATCCGTTGCTGGTTTACTTGGTTCTCTTTTGGTGCAATTTTTTTTTTCTTTTTATTGTAAGTATTTCGATTGCACTGCAATACGATGACTTTTATAGTCATTCGCACTTTTTTTCTCTTGTTGCTCTTCTTTTGTTAACTTGATAATATATATTTTCGTAACACTCTTACCAGCAGCCCAGAGTGTAGAATTTTATTTTATTTGTGCTGTAAGTAATGTATTCTTTAATGTACAGAGCGAATTCATATATTGTTTTTGAATATTTAATTTTCTATTTTTTTTTTTAAAAAAAGAAAATGATAGAGGCAGCGTGAGAGCGTGAAAAATATTACATGCTTATTTTGTGATCGCGGGTCAAGGTTTATCGTTGTTGCGTGTCTACCTATTTTTTTATTGTAAATAATAATAACAAAAATATATGGAATAAGATATACCGGTTACCGCATAACGGTTGATGAATAATGCCCCTTATTGAGTTTTTCTTCTAAGGAGGAAATAATTGTGACTATTTTTAACTCATTTTTCATTTCATGTAGATTACAATTTTATTCTCTCGAATCACAAGTCAAAGATACGAAATAATCAAAATACTAACACGAAACTTGTTTTCTTATGTCTATAGGCCTTGTCTGAGTCGAAAAAATCAAGAGTGGACCACGTGCGAATGACAGCTAAGGGATACCGGCGACCACGTGGTACGGAATAATATCTCACTTACTCTGATCACATATAAGTATATGAAAAAAGAAATATTAGTAAATCTAATGCAACAAAAACACTGGATATGAAATATAGTTAATAGTAATAAATTAATAAAAAATTATTATATCAAAATTAACATCTTATCCAGTTTTAAAAAGGATCCACAGCAAGAACAAGAACCAACCAGTGTAAACCCTACTGTTGAAAGGAACCGTGTAAGCAGAAGGTCTGTACAGAAAGGAAGAGGAAGAAGGAGGAGCAGAAGAAGAAGAAGAAGAGGCGCGTCAGTCTTGAAGCAATGTTCAGAGCGTATCAGGATAGTGCTGTTTCGCCAGGGTATATGCGTGGTGTATAAATAGTAAGTGAGAGTGGTGGGGTTCGCTCGCGGGTGAAAATAGAAAAGAATGTTTTTGGAATCCAATTGGACTTGGTTGGCAGAACGATGGGGCAATATGGCCGACTTGGCCGAGCGGGTGGACGATCTGATATGCAGTTTTGACTCGGCTGGTGACACAACGATGGATACCTTATCGATGCTGATATTCGGCTGGATGTTGTTCGGTCTTGTGGTGTTGTGCGTTGGGAAATACGTGTATAATCGTTTTGTTCTACACGAGATCGGCAGCATCACTGGCGGTGGCGCGAGCAGCATCCCAGGCAGCGGTGGAACGATAAGCAGCAGTGGTGCAGGAACGAAGGACGGTCACCTGCAGCACATCGGCGACAGTGTCGTGGTCGCCGGGAACGCTGCAAGCAAGTTCCTCATACCGGAGAAGGCCAGAGCGTCGATGGGGAAGTCCAGCACGACCGGAACCCTAGGAGCGGCCATTGGTTCCGGTGGCGTTTCCTCGCAATCAGGCAGTTTAGCTGGTTCGCAAGGAACGACAAATGCCACTGGCTACGTACCGCCCACTCCGCCGGTCCGGAAACGACTCACGAGAAAGACTTCCGGTCCCCTGATTAGCCCTGCCCGGAGCTCCCGGTCTCTCCACTTACCCACTGCTACCGGTGCCGATTCTGACGCAGTGAGGTGGGTCAACGAGCTAATCGTCTGGTTGCACTCTGACCTGGTCATTCTCAACGAATTATTAGCCACCTGGGTCGCGTCCCTCAACGACTTCACCGCCAATTCCGTGGAGGAGGTGAGTCATTTAGTTATCCAATTTTGCAGTTTGCATTAGTTATTTTCATTATCCCTGTCGTCGTTTTGCGTCTTGAAGAACAAAAATAAGAGCTGCTCTCTTCCTCGATCTATTTTATCGTTCAGCCATGAACTCTATCGGCTTATTAGTTCTTATTTTATTTCTACAAATTCTTTTAACACTTAGGATCCTTTGTGGCGTAACATACTTGGACCGCCTCTCGGTACACACTAGCTACAACAGTCTTATTTTGTGCTTTGCCACGGACCTCAGTAGCGTTTACTGACTGCCCCAGTGAGCTGGTCTAGCTTGCTATAATTACAGAGGAAGAGTACCGGACGCTTGTGAATACATGTTTTATTTTTTTTCATTTTTTTAAATAATTTCTTACATCACAATCCATACCACAAACTCGTGTTGTGACCCAAGCCCGGTTGACTTCAGTTCATCAAATTTATCAGGCTAGAGTTCAAAGGTTGAAGGTCGCCAATTCGAACCACAGGACAATACCGTGGTTCGATCCGTTCGCTTCCTAGACACAAATCGTACCTACATACACGCAATATATCCATTATATATATATATATCCACTATATGGTCACATACGTAGTAACGGGGGTGGATCATTTTCTTTGCTTGACCTACATCCCAAATGTGCTTGGTAGTACCCAGGGAATAGAAGTTTTTCATAGATTTTTCTATCTCTTCCCTCTTAGCTTTTTTTTGCTTTTCTTATATCTAGACTCCACTCTATACGGACATACTCAGATAATACACATTGGGGGATTTTATCGTATTTAGATAAGTGGATAGATTCTAGATTTAATGAAGGTCAATCGAATTGAATTGGATCGCTTGGATTGCTTTAGGGAGAACCTTTGGGTAGCTAAAGTGACTGTGTTAGTGGCTGACTAGCCACAGCACTGTGACCACTGACATTTAGCTCAGCGGCTCTTACTTTCTGGGAATATCCTTGACACCATTCACTACTTCCGGTCTGTACTCCTTCTGCTCTTCATCATTTTCCTTTAATACTTCCTGTCATACTTTGCTCATCTTTGAACGATACTTTAGGTATACATTGACTGAACCAATTGTATTACTTGTTTGTTTGTACATTCAATATGAATGCGACTTCCGGTATGACAGCTGCACCTATTACATTCACCAGACATAATATTACTCATGACGTAATGGCTACGCGATGGTCCATTAAATATATACTTATCAAAATAATATTCATTAATAAATTTCATAAATACTGGTAATTTTCATAGGCTCTGAGTTTCCTCTAATGTAAACAACGATTACAGAAACGGGCGTACAGTCAATGAATGGTACAATGACTCAGTCGGAAATCAATAATCAATACTCATTAATGGTCGATCACAACATTTTTTTTTCATGTTATCTCTTTTCTAATGTTATCTGTATCTTTTTCTTTTTGAAGACTGCATATAAACAATTGCTACGCTGCGCCTGGTTTACATTTTTGGACTTGACACAAGACGTAGCTAACCGAATGTATTTTATGCTTTGCAAACAGTAATGGCGGTTACTGCGGAAGTTGATAATAATCGAAATGGGCCATAACTCAAGATTGTCCACGCCGCTCTAATCGTTATGGAGTTTAAGTATAGAAAGTTCCTTATCCAAAGTCATAAATTTGAAGAACTTCACGAAAAGCATGCACGATTAATAATGGTGGCTTCTTTTTAACTGGCACTGTTATCGCATAACCAGCTGTTTCTTATTAAAGGGTGCTTGTGTACTTCCTCGTGAGATATCAAATACAGTTTGCACAGTGTACTGACATACGTATAAAAGCACGAGAGCCAACGATAATTTTTACAATTGTTTCAAGGGGAACGTTATATTTTTTTTTCGATTATAACGGTCTTCATGGACGCTATGACCATGAACAATGATTTATTGAATTTATATGACCTGTCAGCTAGGCTGTCACGGGAGTTCAAATGGTTAACAGCAACTTAGTATAATTGATATATGTCTTTATTAAGCTACTAATGTTCTAGACTGTTGTATTCTTATTTTTTTGTCGTCTTACCTAGTTAAGTCATCAGTCGTCATTTTCCTGTAGTTCGTGACGTCATTCTGCTCCTACCAATCGATTCCACCCGCATGACATCATCATTGAATTTACAATGTAACGCGTTGCTAACGTCTAGTTCCCATGATAGCGATTTATTATGCTCGCCGTGTAAGACTGACGATTCTATGTTATATTCGCTTTTGGCGTGATTCATTGAAACTTGGCTAAATTTATTGTAAGAAATTTAAATTTTCCCGCGCTTAATAACAGAAAATTAAAGGCTTGTTATTATTAATATATAGTATTTAATAACTGCCAAACATTCGTTGGCTGCCGTAACGACCGGAAACATTGGGCACGATAAGGAAGTCGACAATGGAGAGTAGCAATATTGAAAAAAAAAATTGTTCCTGTCGAATTGTTCGATTCGATTTATCCGAGGTTTAATTAAAAAATAATAGATAACGAAATTAAACGATAGCAAAAGGATAACTTTGTATTTACGTAGTTTCTCTAAATCCACGAGGAATAAAATAGTCTTTAAGAATAGTTCGAATTCAGCGTACCACGAAGACGCTATGTCGTTTTCGAGGTTATGCCGATTATCAACGTTCACTCCTTGGTAGAAACGGCGAAAATTTCGTCACTGGTTGTCAGCGGCCTCGTGGCGTTCTACAGCTGACGTCATCGTTTCCGAAATAGCTCTCACGTAAATTGTTATTACACTTTGACATTACCCATGAGGTCGATTAACCTGCTTTTGAGTGAACGGCACACGCGAATTGGCCGTTACGCGTTTGAAATTCAGGAACTTCGATCGCGTCTACCGTATCTCGTGGTAAAAGTCTGAGAGTTTAGTAACGCGAGGAAACTTTTCAGGATTATCGAACCGTCTGATCCTTTTCCTTTCATTGTATTTTCTTTTTATCACCTATTCCCGGGTCGATGAAATGACTTGCGTACAAAAGAGATCAACATCATTAAATCTACGACGGGCACTGATTGACGCTGAACGTTGCGAAGCAACTGTGGCTACGCCGTTGCGTCATAATTTTTACAGCTGCGAATCCAGCGCCTTGCCAGATGCAAGAAAAATAAATCATTATCGACACGTGTCTCCCCATGACTGAATAAATGGGAGACGGTAAATTCAATTTTTTCTCTATAGCTTTTTACTCGTATGGTAAAACAGATTAATATTTTTTTTTATTTCTCCTTTAAACTCTAACTAGAGGTCCTACGATGCTCCTGTGTTATTGAGTGACGACCGATATCTATGTACGTATCTCATTGATTATTACTCGCGCGATATTAATTGTTCAATCGCAAACAAGGTGAGGTCTGTGAGACCTCAATCCGTGGAATTGGATTGTAAGGCCATTACAACGAATAAAATAGCTCAAAAGTAGAGTTTTACCTCGTTCTCCTCTTAGTTTAAACGAACTTAATCACTGATAATGAGTATCGAATAATAATTGTCTAATAGGGTTTTTTTTTAGTTCATTAAATATTTACGTAGATTCACTTTCGAAAATTCACATGTGTAATTAAACATTTACTTATTATACGTTTGGATAAAAGTGACTTTGTTCAGGCTTAGGAACTTCAACATTTATTGTTATTGTATTATTGACATATTTCTAGATCGTTCACGTTCTATACGATGACATACGATTAGACGCACTGGTAGATAGTAACGAAGCATCCACGGGTCAGTAACATCGCTAATCATTCTCATTCATAAACAAATTACTCACTGAGCAAGAATAAAGCTTGCGTAATACATTGCGCCGTATTGGTGTATCTTAAGAGGATTTTCTTATTATTTCTTTAGTGCACGTTCTATATTTCTTCCCTCTTATTTTAGTCGCATCCTGTTTATTGTGTTTCAGCATGGAGTCGGCGTCGAATTCGTACGGGTACTACCTGAGACACACTCGCCGAATTTGTCGAATATCTTTTGCGAGTGCGACTCCAAGGATGACGTGGTGAGTCTACATGATATTCATATACATTATTGATCCTTTAAATCAATCAGCGAGATATCTTTGGAGAATTATTCGAATTGAGCGGGCTATAATCGTATAGCAGAGATAAGATCTTTTTTTCTTTGTTTTTCGAATTATCTATACATCTTGAGAGTGCGAGAGAGATGATCTTATGTATAGTGTGTAAGAGAGTGACGCTCGATCCCCGTATACCAGGGATCGTAATTTTTAATTGGGGATACCGTCTCTCAAATCAGCTATCTGATAAGAGCATCGTTTGACGCTCGTGGGATTTTAATTATACCAAAAAATACAGTGATAATGTTATTTATAAATTTTAATTAAAAAATATAATTAATTTTTCGATTCTGATAGCGTTTTCGATTGATTGAAATTTCTTAGACTTGGGTTGGGGTTGATCTGCTTGGCGCAAACCTTGCACCGTGAGTGTCATTGGGTGTACCTAGTATAGGTGTACGTTCGAAAATTTGAATCGAACATAAGAAAGTTCAAGTGAGCTTAAAGTTTCTGCCAATCAAATGCTTGCGGAATTACACCTTACATTCGGCAAGTCAATCGAACTTGTTACACGCGTAAATATTTATATGGCGATCTATCTTGCACTTGCGACAAGTACAAAAAACTTGAAAAGTTTGAGGATCAGTCTGTCCGGTGAAAGGGTGTGAAAATTTAATTATCCTTATGTTTTGCACATTTCAGACAATCACTTGCGACTGCGAGGCTACTCCCGCCTTGCAGCTCAAGGCTTTTCGACAAAAGGGAGATAAGGTCGAAACCAGCCATTATCGCGTCAACGTGAATCGATTTCGAGCACGACTCAATGTTGTTTGTATCACTGAGAAACTGTTGCTCGATATAAAGTGCGACGGATGGCCTGAGGTGGGTGAAGTCGACTGAAACGTCATTTAGCGAAAAAAAGTTTTTTTTTTTGCAAAAAATTCATTAAACTAGGATCATTCTTTATTTAATCCTGAAAAAGCCTTTTTATTTGTAGGTAAAGGTGTCCTTGGCTCCTGTCGGTACGATAAAAAAAGATCTGGACGAAAGCCAACTGCAGGAAGTGGTAACAGAAATTGTCGTCGGCGCACTCAGGGGTACCAACGTTCACTTGAGCTTATCTCAGTATCCGACTTGTCCAAGATTATGGCGCGAACCGCCGCCACAGGTTGGATATCCTCTGCCAGTCCACTATGACAGTATGGTGGGTAGAACCATTATGAAATATTGTCTATGACTAACGAAATTGATTCGATCGGATTAATAAGTTGTCTATGTGGGCACTGATAACTTTCAAGTAATTACGACAGTGGCCTTAATTAATTGCTAGAAGATCGATCTGAAGGTTTTACAACGGGCAAATATCAGTGCTTGCTCATTGTGAATGTTCATCCTTGATTTTAAAAAATGTGTCGATGCTAATAACTTTTTTGCTTGGGTACTCTCTTTGGGTTATATCTATACAGGAAATGCTTTTTATCCCTTTTGCACTGTTTGTACTGACGTCGAGTTTATAATTGCCTTACTTGACTGATATTGGCATCGCGAAGCTTCAGTTTAAGAAAATCGACTTCTCTGACCTCCTATGTAAATTACAATCGCGTGACTGTTACTTTGCACTATGTACTGTATACCATGTGCTAAAAAATATACTATACGTTATATACACTATAGATATACTGTAAGATAGTAGACTGTACTATGATTGGCTCACATAAATTACTTGGTAAAGTCCACATAACTTTACTTGCTACAATCTCTAATACTATAAGCACACTCGAAGTATACTTTGTACTGTTATAATTGAATAACCAATTGATTCTCTTATATAACATCATTTTTTTTTCTCTATTTCTTTTAACCAAAATTATTGAATGCCAATGTGTTTCTAATTTATCATATTGTAACAATTGCAGCTGCTGCATCACGTAATTGTCAACAGGCTTTTATGGGCTTAACGCTTTTGGGGTCTTCGGTTATGCTTTTTCTTGTAGAACATCTCGAACTCAATGATACATCCCCAACAACATCTTCAGGTTCATTCGCAATCGACCAACATGCAACAACATTTGCGTGGCGAGAAACGACTGCTGGTTAAAGTAGTGAGGGCGGTTGAACTTGGTGGTCAGGAAGGATGCAGGGAACCCTACTGCGTGGTGGAATTGGATGAGCCACCCCAGAAGAATCAGACGTGCATTAAAAAGGACACAAAGAATCCTGTATGGGACGAGGCTTTCTTATTGTGAGTTGGCTACAAAGATTCAAATTAATGTGTATTCTGGTAACTAGTTGTGGTGGTTACTATGGTTTACTATAGACCGCTATTCAGAACCATTGAACCACCTGAATATGGATAGTTTCAAAGTGGAAATCAATAGAAATCAAATGGGCAGAACTAACTTCAGGTGGTTGAATAATCCTTAATAATCAATAAACGTTTGTTATATCATATACGGTATAGCTGTTACGAATTTTTCATGATAACTTAGACATCAATTTGATGTAAACATTTGATTACAGCGATATCAGCCACAACACGTCTGAGGTACTTTTGGAAGTATACGACAACGTAAACAAGAGCCAAAGATTTTTGGGATTGGGTATAGTTGGAGTCGAGGAGCTGTTGGCCAATCCTAGTCAGAGACAGATAATACCGTTACAGGCCAGGCCTTATGAACAGGACGAAATTACAGGCACCCTGACTGTCGAAGTAAGCAGTAACAAAGTTTGTCTCTTGAAATTCAATGAAATTCAAAATAATTGCGTCAATTCTGATTACAGTTCCTGTTCATCGAGGGTGCCGAAGTACCACAAATTGGAAACAAACCATACAAAGTGAAGGAGTCAATTAAGACCATCTCGCCAAGTCGTAGCTACACGCCGACGAATCTACTGAGCAACAATAGCCTAAACTACAACAATGGTAACAGCACACTTATCTTGTACGACTCACCCGCTCAGTCTCCAGGGGGTAATTACCGAATAATTGAATATATGCGAGGCAGTGTTACCCCTTTTTATTATAGTGTGCACCTTATATTATTATTTTAAAACTCATCTCAGCAAGCTATACCGCGAATGCCATGGACCCTCTATTATATCGGTATCTATTGTTGCAACGAAAGCAAGAAAGGGATATAACTTCCTTTTAAATTTGAAGGGTCTTTTTAATGTTATTCGTTCCAGTGGGTTAATTTTTTATCTGTTAGTAAACAATGCAATGTTCATTGGCGCTTTGATGCAATTGTTGCATAAGTATCTTTGTACTTACCAATTATACACGCGTGCGAGTAACGCAAGAGTATACTAAGGACGTTGCCAAAATTTACACTAAAGGCCTTGTGCCAATGGGTAACTGACCTTACGCAAATTATATTCGATGCACTTGGTATCCATTTACTACGCACGTAGAGGAGGAAGAGCTTATAATTTCAATCTGAATATTTATATCCATGATTGCTGTTGAAATGTACGTAACACAATGGTGTCCGTGGTGTTCAGAACTTTAACGCACTACGTCATGATGCAGAATACACGGTCCATCCGGAATGAAAAATCCTGTAGAAATCAGCACCAGCATGAGGGAACCCCTATAGAGAGAATCCAGAGCTTTTGGTTGCCTTCATTCAAAATAGTCAGAGTCGCAGCACACATTGGTAGTAGTTGCTTGCAAAGTAGTGCGAAATCACTGATAAAGAAGAAAAAAAAACGATTTAAACGAACAACCATTCAGTAGTCATATTTATAAAAACTGTTTTTTCAATTGAAAAGAAAAGGATTATCTATATTTATTTTGCTCTTTTATTCATCTGGTATCCAGAACATTATAAAGTTTTCCTTCTTGTTTTACTCAAGTGTATGACCCCCTACCCCCTATTCTTTCTCCGTAATTTACCGGTTGAGAAAATTTGTTAATTTTTATTATTTTACCAATTCGCAGATTACATGATGAATGGCAACAACATGGATTCTCCGTACAGAACTGGGCAGACGAATGGAAATAAGGGAACGCTGATTGTTCATAGCCAGCAAAGGGTAAGGGTGACTGAATTTGTTTTATTTTGAAGAAATTTTGAAAAGGGATCTCGCGAAGTCTATGCAAAGGTAAAAAAGACATGTGCGTAATTGTTAAAAAGTAACTGGAGTTTTCGTGGCTAATGAGAGTTGAGTTTTAAAGTGAACAACGACCTTTTGATTTCCTGGTCTGTTTTAATGTTTTTTCTAATCAAGTTTTTTTTTCAAGTTTGGATTTTTTTTCTATCGCTTTCTTTTTTTTACAGCAACCCGAGCGGCAGATCGTGAAGGTGAGAGATGTAAATGACGCTAATTACAAAAAAATAAATGAAAAAGAAAGTTGCACAAAAGCAATTACCTCTTAACAGTGAATGAGGCACGGTTTGCTCGACCATTAAATAAGTTTGTTGTTTACTCGTATCCGTAACATTATGGTGTTGTAAGAACATTTTGAACATTCTCAGACGGATACGTCTCCTTTTTTCTTATCGATTTCTTCATTTTGATGTTGCACTATGTATTCGATTAACGTTTACCAGTTAGGTAAATTATATTTTTTTTAAGTGGTACATTTCGAGTGACATTCATATCTTCTTTCTATAACAGAATAAGTCTGTTCTGATGAATTCACGCCTGAGGATAATTTCGATTTGCAGGATTATTAACATTTGAGTGTCGTGTGTGTTTATTAATCCCGCAGGTCGCCTTAACTGAGGATGGAAGTTGGCAAGAAGTGTCACCGGAGGTAAATGCAAAATTTATAAACCAAAAAGCTATTAACAATCTGCGCACGCAGAATTAACGTTAAGTGTTCATGCATCGTTTCATAGACCGAGTCACAAGTATAAATTAAACTATCGTACGGTGTTGCATTCTCAAACTATGACTCACTACTGTATAAAATATTTTTAGCACGGAACCAAGGATACCAGCGCTACTTCCGGACCGGAAAGCACACCCAATTCTTCAAACTCTGAGGGCTTCAGAGGTATATATAACGTGAATAATTTTCGTTTATATTCATGCTACACATGATATATGTACCAACGATATTTTCTCGATTCTTAACGCTCTCTTACTTTTCTGATAGAACGCGGAAGGACACGAAGAAAACGACGTGACTTCTTTGGCACGATAAAGAGGCGTCTAGGTCGGTCGAAAACGAGAAGTCGATCCGTCGGTCCTGAGGGCGAGATCAATCATGAGGAAGCTCATTCCAGATCCATATCAGCGGACAGAGCACGTGATCCTGGATCTGGTATATTTTAATATTAAATTAATTATTCAAAAGCAATAACAGCTATAGTATAATGACAAGTCATGGTGGAAAATACTAATGAAGGCACACTATGATAATATTAAAAGTAATAGTAATTATTTATCAAACAAGTACACAGACTGTACCGTATCCGTAGGGTTTCACTGCGTACAATTTTATTTTATTCTAATAGGATTTAAAAAAAAAAAAATAACCAATAGTCTGGTTATGTAATTATAGTTTATCGACGTGTCTTACTGTGTTATCTGTTGGGCAGTGTATTATAGTTCTTTTATCAGTTTTTATTTTTTTCTCTAGTACACTTTTCTATGTAATATTTATGTACACGTTTATTCTACATTCTCTTTTGCTTGCGCGCATAAAACTGTCACGGCACCTCAATTCATTGGTAAGTTTGTCTTAATTTAGAAAGGAAAAAGAAATTGAACTAATCACATAGGCTGCTTATATCGACACTCTGCTGTTTAACTATTTAATCGCACTCTATTTAGTCGTATGTATTGATATTCATATACAGTAGCCGAGTTTTGATAGAATAGAGGAAAATATATTGTCATTGACTAGAGTTAACCTCAAATACACTAGTATATATTTAATCCATGCTGATTCAAATCAATCTATTTTTTGTTCTGCTGCGTTAAGAATCGCAGCAATTTAAATATCTGCAAATTTTGATAAACAAACAGAATTTCACCATATAACCTGACATTTTCAGCATTGCTGTCGGTACCAGGAAGGGAAGAACAGTCGAGAAGATCGAGTCTGAGCGAAGCCTCGGCAATAAGCGGCACGTCAACGAGGACCTACGTGAACGAGGCTTCCACTCTCGTCCTGGAAACGCTTGAAAACGGGATCAAAAAGTATGCAAAGATAAAGTCCAATCTTAAAACGTCTAAGGAACTGGACGTTATCGACGTTTAATGAGTTGTATCATTTTTTTTTTAAACCGACACCGATATATAATTTGTTAAAAATGTTTTCAGACACTACCTCGTACCTTTGTCCCTCGCACAGAAGAGCAAATGGAGGAAAAAGGGAACAAAACTTCACATATTCAACGATCATACGTTCATCGCGAAGCACATGCAAGGGTAAGTTACAGGCATCATTATAAACATATATCTATAAAATAGTGATCTACTTTCAAGAAAACATAATTATTAATAATTTCAGGGGCACCATGTGTCAAGTTTGCAAGCGAACGCTTGCTCGAAGATTGGGCAAGCAGGGATACGAGTGCAGAGACTGTCAAATGAAGTGTCACAAGCACTGTCATGTCAAAGTTGAAACCACCTGTCCCTCGTCCACCATACAGTCAATCGAGCTGTAAGTATTATTAATTTTTTTGCTCTTATATTAAAAAAAAAAGATTATAAATTTATCAAAAAATTATGTAAACTCAATGTAATCAACATTTGGATGAATCAATAGCAATTATTGTTTGGCAGAGGGATTCGATGAGGATCATTAATTGTTTCGTAGATACACCAAGCTTTGAGGCACACTCTGTGTATTCAAAATAAGTATGATCTGGTAAAGAAGTAGTCTCGGTCGGCCGTTTGCTTGTATCACCGGTTGCCTGTACTTGGCTTAAGACTTGACCGAGTTTCTTTAGGCGACACGTGTTAGCATTAAGCACAGATTGCATATATACTTTTGGTTCAAAACACCCATTGGCATTTTAACACTTAACTGTGTAGAAATTGTTGTTCTTCTGTTTTATATATTTTTCTCTTTCTCTCTGTCACTCTCATATGTAATATTCATTAGGCGTGTAATATATAAGCCGTATCCATTAACTTGTTACAATATTAGTGAAACAATTTTCTAATGCAAGTTTCTTTTGAAATATCTGCCAAATAAGGTCCCTACTGCCACTTCTGAGCGAATAAGATAGGTAAGCTTTACGGAATACGAAAGATATAGCATTTTGATTTTATACAGCATTGCAATCTCCGTATGGGATTATGCGCCTATGCGATTATGAAACTTTTTTTTTTGTTTTTCCTTTGCACGTATTAATTCTTTATGATCATCATTAATATGTAATCTACAAGAAACAATGTTTGACAGATAACTTTCTCACAGAATCACTCAACTCTTTGTGTCTTTTTTTAACTTTTTTTGTGTATACTAATCACTCACTTTAACACAGTCTCTCTCGATTTCCTATTCCTGCGAAAGCGCATGCGCTGTTGTTAACCTATTTGAACTAGCAAAGTTACAACGTAGTCTAGTGTATGTATGCATTATGGTGCACCTTTGTAGTTGCACTTGGATAGTTTGTTGTGCCTGAAGCTTTACAGTGCACTTTGAACGATGCAACTTGACAGTGAACTTTTCCGTACTGTGTTCAGTCAGTGCTGTTCAGTGAAATTTTAAAGACCAATTGTCACTGCCATAACAATAATTCTCAGCTCTATTTCGTTTATTATTTTTTAATGAAACAATTTAAAATTACTATTGTTATTCATTTCAGAACGTGCATCAAGAACCCGGAATTCGAACGAAAACCATCGAAGCGACTATGTTAGTGAGGACTTTCTTTACTCGTTTATACGCCATACATTTTAAGTAGTCTAGCTATGACAAGAATCAATATGAATTTGTCAGTCATGACATAATCGTGGATTCAAACCACGATAAAGACAACAAAAGGAAGCAAATAATAATTTTCCGATGAACGCATGACGTTAATTTAGTCTGCTTGAGTTCTGTGAAAAGTTGGCTTGTTCACTTAAGAGGAATACGGCGGTGCAGTTTAAATGAAAAATTATTTATTGAAAAAGAAAAGAGAACGAAAATATTACTTTGACGGATTAGATTACTGTAGAGTAATCTCGTCATTATTTATCGGTGAATTGTAATGAATTAATGACGAAATTTTGTCGCGAATTCAAAGTTTACCTACACATGCGTGATTTATGCGAATAGTAGACGTATGCGAGTATGCGCACACACATTCATGAAATGACGCCTTTTTACATAATATATATACATATACATATATACATATATATATTTAACATTTATCGAAGTTTTCGGAAAACTTCAAGCACTATTTCTCTCTCTCTCTTTCTCTTCACACCGTTTTTACTTAGTAGATACGCGTAGCAAACACTCACCATTTCATTACGCTCCTTCATATTTGAGATACACATATATATAATCATTGTCTACGAAGACGCTAGTTGAAAAGAAAAAAAGAATTAGAAAGAAAATCTCTATATACTAAAAATAAGAAAATCCTTTCTTATATCGACGGGAGAATTTTTTATAATTTTTTTTTGGTCTATATTATAAATCACATTAATCAACCGACAACAGCGGATAAAACGAAATCGTTTGTTGTCTATTTAAAGATTCATTATAATTGCGAATTTGAAAATCGAAAGTATACACGAATTCATACAATTATATGATTATAACGACTTCTGATAATACGGCAACGTACGTGCCGTAGAAATCTCCATAAATCAAGGAAGAATCGAAAGTGGGAGAAAAAAATGCCTAGATTCAGTTTTTACGGTGACAACATGACAAAGAATTACTTTAATTTCTACGACTCGGTAGAAACGTAATAAATTACGTGAAAAAGAAGCGCGATGACGTAAAAAGAAAGTAAAAGCGACGCGTGATATATTCGTTACGTCAAATAGATATTGACGATAATAATAAGTATAACAATATAATATTAATGCATCGGCAACGACTACAATAAATAAATAACAATATTAATGATTTTACATAGGCTGTGAGTGCTAAAGGATGAAGTTACGAGTACGGATGATAAGAAGTCCTACTGGAAGGATGAGTTAGCGTGAACACAGTCTATAAGGGATACGTCCTATGGCTACGACGAGATCTTTATTTATATATATATTAATAATACACGAAGAGACAACACTTAATGCAATATCTATAAGAAGCTATGGAATTTCTTGTGAATTAACGTTTGAAACTTAATTTCTAATGGATACATTAAGTTTAACCCGATGCAATTTATCGAGTAAAATCAATTTTCAGAAACACATGTATTTCTATAATTTCTTCTTTGTTTCGCTATCGGACGTCAAGATGGCGTCCTTAATGTACAGTAATCTCATTTTGGAATTTTATCTCAGCCACTCTGAACTCTGTCAGTTTAGTAAAACTCACTTGAATACAATGAAATGATATGTATACGTAACAACGAGAGACAGCATCAAAACAGTCAAGGACTCTGGTCACTTGTGCTTTTACACGAATATATACGCACGTAACTATATTTGGAACTTTGAAATAAAGGAAAACCAAAAAACTCTAAAAACGATGCTACAGTTCTAAAATTGCTAAGTTAAAGTTCATTGATACGAAATACGATCATAGTGCCTATAGATGTTGATTGTTATGTATATTGTACGTTTATCATATAGAGAAGCTCTATTTATTGACAGTATAACAGTCACTCTGCGACAAACTTCCATTATAGAATCTCTCTAAAGAAATAACAAAAGAAGTGCTGATGAGAATAATTCTCGGTAGGACAGTCGAGCGTCACTTATGTCGAGAAATTAGGGGACTCCCCGCTTTATATGCCTGTTGCCCTATATGGCCGAAGATGTCGCTCGCCTCGATATGCGCTGTAAAGCTGCGCAGTGTTCAATTTCCTTCAGGGTTTAAGCGGACAGCTTGGCCTGGCACGTCTTCTTTAGAGGCAGCTATGGAGGCAGCTATAAAGAAAAAAAAAAAAGTCAGGATGGCTTGGCGATGGCGAAGGTTAAGACGTGTCGAAAACTTAAAAGAAACGAGGCTGTGGAAATAATTAACGTCGAAATCAGTGACGCTCGGCTGTATTTAAATATACAAAAAATATAATAATGAACGAAAAGAAGCGCGTAGTCACATAAAATCCGATGAATACAATGTAATTTAAAGATGAGAAAATATATTATGATCGCACACTTATTATTATACCATCATCCTCGATATTTTCATTCGTACATTTTTCTATACGTGTAATATTGATTATTTATTTGTTATAATATCGTAGATGGCTTATAAATATTTTTTAAGATCACTTATTAAAATCTTATTTACTCATTATCGGGTGTTTTGCTGTGATTTTCTGTTTCTTCGCTCTCTGTACTAGTCTCGTGTGTCTCAATGTTGTTACGTAACTTCTTGGTAAAATTATCGCCAATAACTCCGACTGTTATGGGATCCTCCACTTCTGGTATTTCGGAATTCACTATTTTAATTGATTCTAGAGCGAGAATTATCCTTAACTGTACGGAGCCCACTTTCTTCCCACCGTCAGTCAATTCCGTATTGGCATGAGACTCTGAACGGAAAACGGTATCGGATATGTAGAACGTACTTGAATAATTTTTCTAAAAAAAACAAAATAAAAAAGATATTAAATGAGTACGCGTGCGACGATAGTGGCGGTATATGCAATATTACTGACCACATGTGACTCCAAGTTCTGCTTATATACTGAATGATTTTTTGAAGTTTCAAATAAATAAATGTCATTTATCTGACAATTATTTAAATTTCGATGTTTCTCTATTTCAATAACTTTACCACGAGGCTTGTGATTATTAGCAATGGAAACGAGAGTGAACGTGGGGTCTGTTTGTTCTGCATGTATCATTTTTCCATCCTTATTGATCTTGTAAAACACTTCGCATTGGCCAACCGTTGAATTTTCCATAGCACTGAAGTCACCGGACATTCGATGTTCAAGAATAGTGCCAATGCTCAATTGATTGGCTATTGTTCTGTACAAATTTAAATTCGCCGATGCGTTACGCGATACGACAAGACTCTTTGCGCCATTTTTATCAAAATGAATTTCGAAGCGTGGATTTACAAGCTGATCAAAATAAACCCATTTCCCGAAATATTCAAGATACGATTCGCCTGCGTTCGCAATTTTAGTTTCCTCGTTCCTTATCAACGGATTGTCCATGACGCATGTCAGAACGTCAGACTTTCTTGGACGACATAACAAATTCGCTGTTACACTCGAATAAAGGTATGTGTCTGATTCGATCCGCTCTATCTGGCTCATGTTAAGCTTAAAGTTATATTCCAAATTTGGAGACCAAACATCTTTCTCGACGGGTATACGACCAACTGGAGAAAAAATTATAAATTGTTATAAGCATATACGTTAAATTAATTTTGATATATTTTTATTTTCTTTTCTTTAAAGTCTTACTCACCGAGGAAGAACGGTATCAAGATCACTAACATGATGCTGTTGGATGTTGGACTGATTATTGGAACGAATTGTGGCTCCTTTTATAGTAAATGGGATGCTTTGCTATAGTCGGTTCGTGGGGTCAATATGCATATTTGACAGCTCGCTAGAAATCCAATCCTTAAGAAATCACACATGAATTTTCATAAAATCACGGAAATATATGCTGAAATAAAAAAATAAAATATATATCTGTACAAATTCCATGCACATGCGTAGCGCGTGATAAAAATTCTATGCAAGGCCACGTGTGGCTTTTGTTAGAAACTTCATTGTTTTTGATCTGTCAGAAAACACGTCGAACTCGTGGATGAACTATAGCAATGAACCAAGTACAGTTAATACATGCTTCATCTTGGTAGTTGAACACAACTTTCAAGAGGTCAAATATTATATGATTTGTTTAACAATAAGATTATTATTACATACATTAAGTAAATTTTGTTAAATATAAAAGTAAGAAATTGTTGCAGTTTATTATTCTGTTTATTATTTTTCATATTATATTGTTCTCACCATTCATACCTTTCTGGATAAGGAATCTAGCAAGGAGTAAACTATATGGTTTATTGAAGGTGCCTGTGCAAATTTTCAGAAACCGTTTATCTTATTTGAGCAATTTTACTATCAGTGTAATTGCTGCAATTTTTATAAAATGTCCATGCGAATTAAATGACGCATAATATCAAGAGACTCGGTCGAATCTCGCGTCAAGTACAGGCGACCGGTAGTATAACGCATCAGCCAACCCTGACTTTTCCCGAAGCCACTATTGTATCTGTTTTCTGAGCCAACTATCTTTTGAAAGGCTTTACGTAGGAAAAGTTTATTGCTGTATTCATTATAGAATTTTAATATTTTCCACGAAAATATATTTTTACAGAATGTTATTCTGTAGGCTGTAAAAATCTAAGAAGAAGATGTGAGAATCTATCATTAGATTATATTTTCAAGATAAATGGAGAAGTTTTTTACTCTTTGATTGCATTTAAGAACTGAATATCAGTAGCTTTCGAGAAGAGGAATTGTGGAAATATATATAGTGTTTTATTTTTTAAGTTATTATAGCAAAATTATACTGAATCTTAAAAGTGTTTAAAATTTAAAAACATATGGCGCCAATTTAGTGTTACCAGCACGAGAGTTCCTTGACGATTTTCTAGTAATCTTTAGTGTGTATACTGGATACGCTGGCAAAGGAATATTGATCAGAGATGAGTAGGGAGATGCACAACGTTACGGTTTTTTTAGGCGATACCAAAATCATGGCGCTAAATCGTAGCGGCGAGTCTGGAAGTAGGATTTTGTGATCATCGCCTC
>JASANN010000179.1:101847-122203 GCA_031762395.1 Calameuta pygmaea | reverse complement strand
ATTTGCATTAGTTCGAATTTTCACCGATAAGGGGGCAGCACCTCCTGGACAGGATAGGTGGCGCCATCTCTGAGACAACTAGCGAACTTTCTCGTTAAAAAGATTCCGATTCCAATTTGAAAATAGCACCGTCGAAACTTCAGTGGGTAAATTCTCGGTAAATGAATTTGCATTAGTTCGAATTTTCACCGATAAGAGGGCAGCACCTCCTGGACAGGATAGGTGGCGCCATCTTTGGGACAACCAATGAACTTGCTACGATAAAATGATTAAGAATATAACTCGAAAATCAGCTATATCTCGGTAAGTTCTGGGTTTAGGTCTTTTTCCTTTATATTTTGAAAGATCTCTCTATGCAGAAAGTCAGAATGATCCCTTTCCCTTTTTGAACTTGCAGCTTATTCTTGAATATTGAAACTACTCAAAATTGCAGCTTTAATAGACTGCATTCAGCCATTTCGGCCAAAATTCAAACTGCTGAAAAGTGGTGTCGAAGCATAAGGTAGGAGGAACAGGCGAAGGATGCTGTTAGGACGGGATAGAGTGATAGAGAGACAGAACTCATTCGTACTATGGGACTTTCACAGAGGGCGAAAGAATAGCAACGGATAAAAGTTTTAAGATAATTTATTTGACAAATACGACAATGAAAGAGTATACGAAATACAGATTCACATATACTATACATGTTGTATGAGATAGTCCAAGGGATCCGTATAGGAGACCCGCTGGTGGAGGAATGAGCGTTTTGAGCCTTGTTAGATCCTTGTAGGCCTCTCCCCACCCTACGGGAACTCTCCAGGCACGTACTGCCATCCATATCGGACAAAAGATTTTTCCAATAATTTGAGTGTATTATAAACTTGGACTTAATCATTCGTATACAGGATATTTTGGATAAGCAGCTTTCTCTTTGGATTATTCAACTTTCAATTACCAGGAAGAATAGTAGTTGGAGTGATTTAAATTATTTCATTCGAATGGATCCTTCAGTGATCGTTGTCACAAAAGTATTTCAATGGAAAAATAACACCAAGAAACATATTATATTTAGGATTAACACCAATTTGAGTTATAGATGACAAACAGAATTTACACTTACAAGAGAACGATACAATAATAGTGGCGACCGCAGTTCACCAGATTAGGTAGATACACTATGAAATAAATAATATAGGACACGCCTGTGCACGAGTAAAATAAACGCGTAGCGTTTCTTATAATAAAATTTCAAGAGCGTTTGCTTCGCAAAGCAGATATAAAGTTATATTTAGTTTCTTAATAGTCGGCGATATTCTACGTAGCCTCTTCGGAATGCAAACGTATTATTCTTCACCCGTTCCTCTTATCATGAAAATGCATCACTGTGTCTATGCGTCACTACTGCGACCTGCTAAAATGCAGACTTCAGAAGAAGAATGTCATTTTGATCCGGAAACGGCATAATTGGTGAACTTCTTCCGGGAAACGCAGTCCGGCCTGGACCTACGCGTCCGGTCCAAGTTGAAAATTTATTTAGCGGCGCGTGTTGAAGATCCTTCGAGGCTCGCGGATCCTCGGAGAGATCATGGATGCTCGTGACGAAGGGCTTAAGAACTCCTGGAGTAACAGGCAGTATCGTTTTACCCTGGAGCGGCATCCGATGCTCGGGTCGCGTTACTTTGCTTCCTTCCGTCGTTGCGAGACTCGGTTTGTTCCTCGAGGACCGAACTTTTGGCCGAGTGAAAAAGTTGACCTGCTGGCTTTTCCCGTCCTTCCATCTTCTGGTAAGAATTCGCAGCCTGCTAGCCGACAGCTCTTGTCCCACTGGATTCTGAAGATCCGTCACTGCACTTCCGGCAAGAAGCAGCAAGATGACAACGCGTGCCCTATATATTCAGGGTGGAGAATTAAAACAATTTGTTGAAGTTGAAAATATTTAGCTAATTATTTAAGGTAAAAATGTGATCTTACCAGCACTTGGGAGACATGGCGACTCTCGAGAGGAAATAATGGCAGCGAGACGTCACGCCTCTGCCAAGAGAAATTCGCAATTGCACTGACAGTCAGGCCGCATTTCCATTCGACATAAAGCTAGAAACTATGGTGCATCGATCATTTTATTAATGTGCGCTTATCGACGAACGATCGTAAATGTCCGCTGCAACTTAAAGAATTCAAGATAAATTCAAGAAATGAATAATAAAATAGCTGATTACATGTCGTGCGTACTCTTGATTCATTTCCGCTCTGACATTTATTGTATTCAAAAGAAAAAAAAAAAATCTAAAATAACCCAATGTCTATAACAGAACTAATAAAATATCCCCAGGAGTATAAAGTACTTTTGACAGGATCCGCTTTTCCTTCTAATTCCTCGATAGTTCATTTTTCCTGCAATACAAAAATTCGTCATAAATAGACAGTATAAAGAAAAAAAAAAAAACACATAACACCAGACGATATGACCTAAGCGACTTCGTATTACCTGCAAAATAATCTCTAGAATTCCGTTTCGCGATATTTCTTCTCTTGAGCTTTCTTTTGCCTGGCTGCTGATAATTCTGAAAGTCTCGGTGGAAACCGTCCTGAAAATATATTCATAGGAAATGCAATGGAACGAATAATTTCGGTGACGTCTCACCTTATTAAAAGAAGAAAAATTTAAGCAACTAAAGAAAATAATAATTCTCGTTAGTGGCAACGACGACGACGACGACGACGACGATCAAAAATCTATTCTGCGACTCTTCTTGTCTTTACTGAATTTTTTGAGGATGCCAGACAACAGATGTACGGGATGGACAATTTTGGTTTAATCGTAAAAATTAGTCAACGTAGATATGAGAGTGAAGTTCAAAGGTGGCCGTGCTTCGCTGAATGACATTCCTCAATATTTTCATACTTAATTGTTTTTCCTTCAAAACAAAAAAATTATTCGAAAAAGTGGATTCGAAACCTGACTTGGTGTCTCTAAGCGACCAAACACACTCACTTAGAAAGTTAACTAGTCGAACATATTTCTCAGTCATTCACTCTCCCACTTTCTTTCTCTAAAAGCCAATCTCTACGTTTCTCGTTAAGATCGGTAAAACACTGAAGGTCCAACCTTATTTTCATCGCTTCGGCGTTTATCACTTATAAGATTATTGATCTTTGCCCCTTTATTTGACCAGCTTCGTTCGGTTTATTAATTTTGCAGGTAAATATGCTTATCTACGTTACGACAGTATTCGTGGGATATCTGATAATTATTATTACTCGAGAGCCTCGAATATTTCTTTTAGCTAATAACTGTCCGCGCGATGCATCATATCTTAACTTTCTTCTCGCTGCCCGAGGAGAATCATCATCATGGCGAATTCGAATGGGCATTTCGTGACGACGTGCTGACGCATTTTCACTTGATCAATTGTGAGATTTCAAAGGAGATTACGAAGAAAATATAAGAAGAGCTTATTGAACTATTGAACTATTGAAATATTGAAATATTGAAATATTGAAATATCGAATGAGAGGAATTAGCCAAGAATAATTTTCCTCTCTAATATTTCTCATTCTTTCTCGCTGGCGCTACGCACGCTGCTTCTCTCTTTCGCTTTTCCTCTCTTCTCTCTTTCGCTTTTCTTCTCCACGTATAATCTGGATACGAAGACACAAGATTTTTCACGAGAAAAACAAATGATGTCGGTGATTTTCTTTAATGTTCATGTTGTAAGTAATATACAATAAGTTTACAATAACGTGAGACCCGAATGGACGCCGCGGGAAAATTTGAAAAAAGTTTAACATTCCGATATTTAATCCGAAGTATTAAATCAGGGGTTCGCAGTCGCTCGGGAAAGAGAGAAAATCCAAAGAGAATCTCATCCTCTATTAGAACAGACGAATTTTTCATTTCTTAGGAGAAAACAAAAGGTCCAAAGCTGCCCGCTGCTCCGTGAGAATTGAAGCCCAATGGAAAGATTAATGCAAGAAACGAGCGAAGGGAAAGAAAGAGACGCTAAGTCATGTTGCCGCGAAAAAAAAAAGTGAGAGAGTAAATCAAATTTTCCAACGACCAATTTTCGGCCCCCCAACTCACACAACATTTTATTTTTTTATTTTCCATGATCATCGTATTTGTTACATTACTTTATACCGTTTAAAGTTAAGTTTATTCAAAGTTAAAGCTTTCAATGGTTTTTTTTTTTCATTAATAATTTTATAACAATGGGTCGCAAATCGTGCATCGACCACTCATCAATCACTCTCTCACTCGCTCTCTCTTTCTTTCTCTCTCTCTTTCTCTCTCTCACACACATGCATTCTCTCCCGACCATTCATAATCATTTTCATATGTTTAACGCTCGCGCTATTTAATTTTCCTTTCCTCTTCTTTCTCTTTGTTCACTTTGTTCACTTTGTTCACTTTGTTCACTTTGTTCACTTTGTTCACTTTGTTCTAGGATTCCTCCTTTACTCGCCACTTTTTCCTACTTCCAATTTGCCTGATTCTCTATTATCTTACAAGATCGCGTTTGATTGCCTCTTTCACGAAAGCAGACCGACCGTATGACGACTGACCAGATAAATCTCATTGCAAGAAGCATCCAAGAGATTTTCGAGTTTCTTGGATTTTTTTGAAAAAAAAAAAAGAGTCAACCGATGACAATCATATAAATCCTCGATGAATTTACTGATTTTTCGAAAGGCTACGACACACATACATCCACCTATATAATCTTACTAGTTACGCTTCTTCTCCAGGATCGTGAAGACGGAATGAAAATTTTAACGTTTCGTTTATGTAAGGATTAATTCTTCACGGCGATTAATGCATTTATACACGGAGACTCCCCGTAATGTTGGCGATGCGATTCACTCCTTTCAAAGTGGATTATTAATTCTCGTCCGCGAACCACGATTTACGAGTTTAGTAATTTAAGGCAACTCTTCTTACGAATTTAATGATTCACCCTAATCTACGATATACTTCGAGTTTCTTTATTCTCTTTGACGCGCTCCCCTCCTTACCTTCGTCACTCACTCGGCCCCGCAATCTCTCTCTCTCTCTCTCTCACACACACACACACACACACACACTCAACTGACCTTTCACACGGAGTAACGCACACCCACACGCACACACAGACATTTCACAACGCACTGTCCTTAAATGTCAAGAGCGAAATACTATTGTCATTTATAGATTCGAGTGCTCCCCTTTTCGCCCCTCTGAACTTGACCCCCTCCCTCTCTTATGAGTGCGCCTGCGTGCGCGTGTGCGCATGCGCGAATAAGTGCAAACGCGCGTCTGTCGATCCTCTTGCTTGGCTCTTTACATCACGAGCCCTTCCACGCGAGTCCGTCGTCGAATCGTGGAAACGGAACCTTCTTCGTCGTGAAGCCCAGTCCGATTATTATTATTATTATTATCATCATCATAGTCCCCAATATTATTATTATTATTATTATCAGTATAATGATTATTCGAAATCTCCGTTCCGAGTAATTAAGCGAAGTATAGATTTGAAACGTAAAGCGAAATAAAATGAGAGAAAAAAAAATAAATAAAAATGCCAATGGAAAGAGACGAAGGAAAAATAGTAGGTGAAGCTCGGGCATCTTCCGCGTCTCGTTTCTAATCGGGATATTTATAATCAATTAAATCCTATAAGTTTAAGTATACACAGTACGGTATAATAATCAGCCCGTCAGAGATCATCCAAGTACAGTCGACGCAGGTCGCAGCCGCTCGAGCGCGCGCGCGCGACATCTACTGTTTGCAAAAGTATGAAATCCTATAGCGAAGCCTCGCCGCCCAGCGACATTCAGGCGTCGCGCGATCGATAGATCAATAGATCATCGAGCATCGGTTCCCAGATCCGAGTCTAACGATCGCGTCTCGCTCGAACGACGGATAAATTCTTAAATGACGCAGCCGATAAGCAATCAGTCTCGCGGTACGAGGCTTCCTTATTTTTTTTTTCTTCGTTATTATTGTTGTTATTGTTATTACTATTATTATTAGTACTGTTATCACTACCACTACTTTTATTATCGTTATATCGACAGGGTAATTAATTACTGTGGCCACGAGTTCCTAAATTGTTTATACATATATGGTACACACATATGGGCATGGGCATATATCATACAGTCTGTCGTGGGGATCGAGGATCCCTCTCGTGTAGATCATCTGGATCGTCGCGACGCATTCTGGGCGACACGCTGTATGCGTATACGTATGTGCGGAGACGGAAGGTGTGTATGTGGATGTGAGTTTATGAGAGAGATTCTGCGCGTGCGCGCGCGCGCACATGTGTATGCGTATCTTATTATTATTATTGTTATTATAATATATATATGTATATAGATAAGTAGAAAAACTCTTAATAGTATTTTACGTGTCTTTTCTTTTTTATTAAATGCAAGTAATGAAATCGTATGTAAGTTAATTAATCGATTAAACGGTCTTATCAATGATTCATCTCTCACTAATCGAAATACGGGGCGTCAATTAATTTTCATTTGTCGTCGCCGCTCTCGTAACGCGCCACGAGACGAAAGTCTCTTGTCGCCGTTATTCTTTTTTTTTTTCGTTTTTGTCTTTCACAATATATCTCTTCCCTCTTGCCTCCGTTCGCCTCGTTTTCGAATCTGCGCACTTTCGGTTTTAGGAATGTTTCTTTTTTTTGTCTCGAAAAGGGACATTAACGAGGGAATCACGTCGACGAAATATCTTTGTCTTCCTTTTAATTTTTAGGTCCTGATTCCTAGAACCGCAAGTGCTAAATTTGCACGTATGTATAATATGTATATGCATATGTATATCATCGTAGTAATGTTACATTATAATTCCATATTATATATCTATATACTTTTACAGTAATCAATATTTATAATTTGTATAATTTTCATCGTTCTCGTCGATTTCGCATGCGCGCTTCTATAGTTTTCTTTATTTTCTCTCTCTCTCTCTCTCTCTCTCCTGGTTCCCCTTTATACAATATATTCATCGTATTCGCATGTACATAGTATATGTGTATGTACACGCATGCTTCGGTGGTGGGTAAAATGGCGGAAGGCGAATGGGGATATAAGGATATTGGATCTTAGTACGTCGATCAATTTTACGTTATATCGTGTAATTCAATAATCTTGAAAAATCTGTATAATAATTCAGAATAATGAATTAAACTTGAATGTAATATTTTTTTTTTTTTTTTTCGTTATAATTAGCAATATTAAGTAGTATTTTCTTTACGAGAGACAATAAACGTGGCGACGCAAAAAATGCACGGGAGCAGTTTTATTTATTGATAACTTCTCTTTTTTTCACCTTGGTTATTATTTATAATGGCCGATCGCAACGCGATCGAACAACGGAGTGCCTATACGCGAAATCGCTAATGTTTTTCAAGATAAGTTAGTTAACGAGATTCGAAAAATTATTATTGACGTAAATGAACAAGAAAAAAAAACATCCGTCTTAATGTTCCTTTTAAAAAAAAAATTTTGTTTTTGCCCACTGGCGGCAAATCAACGAAAGATAAAATAAAACTACATCTGTTCTCTATTCGCTCGACCGTCGCAACTTCGATGCTCGATGACGCGCTGGACCTTTAAATATTTACTTTGCGAGTATGAATTCTCTCCTCGTGATATAAGAAAATGGCGACATGCTATGCAATTTTAATAATACGGTATAGAAACAGCTACATTTATCTTTTGCCTTTACCGATTGTTGACGTATGTGCTAAAAGTCCTTTTTTTTTCCTCGTTAATTCTTTCGTTTATCTTCTTTTATCCTTCACCTCTTTCACTTTCCTATCTTTACATACGTTTTACAAGTATCGCTCGTATCGCGTTGCCACGGGGCCAATAATCTCTTTTTCACACGCACACTTGGCTACGGCAATTATTATTACACTCTTAACTTTTAATAATAATCGTAATTACCTACGAGAGTCTTTTTGTCTTGTCTTTTTTTTCATTAGACGTAAAGTGTTATTTACGTAAACTCGTCGTTTTCTTCAAGCATTTTCTCAATCACAATCTCTCTCACTCTCTCACTCTCTCTCTCACTCTACCCCCCCCCCCCCTCTCTCTCTCTCTCTCTCTCTATCATTCGTCTTTCACTTCGTACCGTTTAACTTTAATTAGTGTTTTAACGTTAGTTCATCGTTAAAGATCTTGGTCATCTGCTTGCAGTAAGTCTAAGTTAAGATTAAGGTTGGATTAATTTCTCATTGAACTCTGTATTCATCCAGTCACTCGAGAATTCACTCATTTTCAGACTAGAAGCACTTTAAATATTCATCATCATTTTGCAAAAGCGATCTCTGTTCCCTTTCACTCTCTCTCTCTCTCTCTCTCTCTCTCTCTCTCTCTCTCTTACTCACCCCAGTCGTTCTCGCACACACGGACGTTCACTCTCTCACTCTGGCACTCTGGGACTCTTTCACTTTGATTCGTGCAATTCAATATTATTACAAACACATCGGGGTTACGTAATGGTGAATACGCGATAGCAGCGGAATCAATCCACGACGGGACAAGACATCGTCTTACTAAGATTCATTTTTTGGATTTATCACAGAAAAACATTGTAATAATATTTAATCTTAACCCCACAGGCATTGCGCACGCATCGTTTCTACCCATTCGTACTTCTCGGCTTCCTCCTGACTCCATTCTCCTTCCTCCTTCCTCCTTCCTCCTTCCTCCTTCCTCCGCTAAATTCATTCATTCATTCATGCGCGCTTATTCTCCTTTCATTTCATTTCGCTAATTCGATTCGACCGAAGACACCTTCTCCTTGCACTCTCGACTCTTTCGTTACTTCCTTCCTTCCTCTCTCTCTCTCTCTCTTTAAATTTACTTTTAGCGACGTTACGCGACGTACGAAATACGATTGAGTTTTGTAAAGCACTTAAGGGAAGAAACCACACGCAATTTTTCTGATTAAACGTTACGAAAGCTCCCAGGGGGTCCTCGAGAACCGGAGAACTTTCTCTCCCTCTCTCTTTCTTTGTATATATGTGTGAGTGTGTGTGTGTGTGTGTGTGTGTGTGTGTGTGTGTGTGTGTGTGTGTGTGTGTGTGTGTGTGTGTTTGAAAACAGGGATATATATATATATATATATATGAATATGTATAGGGAAGTCCCACATGCTCTGATAACAGTCGATTACGAGTAGAGTGAGGAGGCAGGCAACAATGAATCGTGTCGACGTGAGAAATATCAAAATGAAAAAGTTTAAAGGGGACAAACGTAATTTAATAATTCGTAATTGGCAATTCGAAAAGACCCCCTGCTTTGCATTACGGCCCGAAACAGAGCGATAACTTTCCCACTTTCCGAATGACTACTTAATTATTTATATTATATTTGCAATTCACACACATCTGGCCCACGCAAGCATTTTAATATTCAAAACTAACATCACTTATTGTTTTCCTTATCGTTTTTTTTTTTTTTTCTTCCACTTTTGATCATCTTTGTAATTATAATGATAACTGTGTTCTCCTTCGACCTCTCTCTCTCTCTCTCTCTCTCTCTCTCTCTCGCTTTCCATATTTCTTGCCTCATAGTTATATTTCCAGCAACTTTTGTTTGGATAATACACACATTATGTACAACGTTCAGACATTTATACTCTTGTCCAATTCACTTTTGTCTTTTAGATATTTTTTTGTTTGTTTTAAACCCCATACGATTGGCAGTATATTTAACGTGTTAGTGTAATTCCCGTTCGGAGATACACGCGAAACGATCGTATATTAACGTGGGCACTTGCACACTTGCACACTTGCACCTTTGGACATTTGCACATTTGCACATTTGCACATTTGCACTGTTGCACATTGCACATTTCCACTCGTCACGAAGAACTCAAATTCACAAATTCTCAATTAATTAATTATCTATTTCGTCTAATAAAACACGCACGTAGTGAAAATCTTACGCAGCCACGTGTTAGATATTATTTATTTCTTCATTAATTTAATGGTAATAGTAGCAGTAGTAGTAGTAGTAGGAGTAATAGTCGTAATAGTACTTTTTCTTCTTATTTCTTCTCATTGTAGAAGAGTAGTGGTAATGGTAGTAGTGGTGGTGGTGGTGGTGGTGGTGGTGGTGGTGGTGGTGGTTGTGGTGGTGGTTGTGGTGGTGGTAGCGGTACGTAGAGTAATCGTAATAGTGGGTATTTAGATAGAGTAGATTTTTCTTTTTTAGTAAAGTAGTTATAATAATAATAATAGTATAAGTAAATAGTAGAGATAGGTAGATAGGTAAGTAAGTAAGTAATTAAGTAAGTAATTAATTAATTTATATGCAATATTATACAAGTGCGAAGAATTTGTCAACTAAAGCGCGTCGTCTTCCATTTCGTTTATTTATTATCTTTCGTTCACTTACGTTTCGCAGCCTTCAATGCGATTCTTTCTATAGAAATTACGATTACGTTAAGTCAGGATTTACCCAACGTCCTTTCGCACGTCCCTCTCGTACTTCACCGAATCTCTACATGCAGCTTCTTCCTTCTTCGCATCCTCATGTCCATTTTGGCACGATCTCTCTTTGACCTATTCATTTTCATTTTCGTCCCGCGTTTCGGTCTCCTAACAAAATTCCATAATTCCCAGCACGCGTATGACCGATAACGAATCTACCGAGTGTTCCACATTGACTCGGACTTAGTCGGCTCGTGTTTTCCCACGTGGCCAATGGCCGGCAGTCCCAGAACGCGTGTGACGTGTCCATCGACCAGAGCTGCTTCCTTCGTCATTAAGTCATCCGCATTATTTCTTCCTCGTTCGATTCCCTCGGAGCTTTTTTATTTTCTTTAATACACATACATATATATATATATATATATACATTACGGATTTTAATTTCCTCCCGCGCACGTCGCGCCGTTGGAATTACATCAACCAATTTGGCTGTACACTTGTCAATCGCCGTAGCTGATTTCTTTCGCTTAGCTAAATTTGTTTACGTTCACTTCCCCCCCCCCCCCTCCCTCCCGCCCCTAAACTTGCATTTCAAGTGAATGAATGATGGGAGCGATGCGTCAACGACGGAACCAAAGAATCCCTGGATTGGCAATCGACGATCAACAGGATTTAAGCAACTCTGTGTCGCGTGGGTTCGTACGCGCCTTATTTAATTCTTAATTGTAATTTAAAGATAATCCTCGGGTTTTCGGCAAACTTTTTTATTTCTATGGATACTTTTCGTGACAGCATCTTCTTATTTTCGGATTTACGCGTTCCTGCGAAATTACCCTCCGGAGCAGACCATATTTTATTTTCGTTCCTTTTCTTAGATTTCTTAGATCTCTACGATTTTCGCTCGTTCGTTCATCATGTTTCGATCTGTATCCGTACCGTCGCGATTTCTTTGAATCATTATCTCTTTGTCGTCGGCATAATAGAAAACTGCAGTTTTAAGTTTTTTTTTCAGTGTCCCAAGTTCGCTCGTGGAGACGATTATTACGTTTGCTCTCGATATTCTTTATCTTCGTTTAGAGTAATTTTTGTGGCTGTTTTGCGAAAATCCGACTGCGTAAAATGCGGAGACTCGTTGAAATCTTTGATCCCGTTCAGCTTTTGATCTCTTATCTGGTTCACGATTATTTCTTACGTTCCTTCCAACTTTTATTCCCAGCCGCACGCACATGTACATACATATACCTATACTTCAACATTCTCTCTCTCTCTCTCTCTCTCTCTCTCTCTCTCTCTCTCGTTTGCCAATCACGCTCGCTCTCTTTCACTCACATGCACTTCAAATGCACTCGATGCACACTGCTCCTCTTTCAGCCTCTTTCTCGTTCGCACATCCTCACGCATCTCGCTCGTCCACTACGATTTATATAGGGTAATGTAGTTCAATAAGTGTTGTGAAAACGCGGCATTCATTTCTACTGTGCAGAGTGAGGAGTGAATGCGCGCGAAGATCCTGCCGAGATGCAGGCCCATCGGACGCATCGGACGCACCCGACGCACCCGACGCACCCGACGCACCCGACGCACCCGACGCACGCAATACACACTGACGAATCGCAGGACAAATGAATAATCGAACGGGAGCTCCGTGTCGAAGCGGCCCCGACTGATATCCTCGCGCGCAACCATCATCGCTACGAATATTTAGTGGCGACGCGTCGGCTTCCCACTTGCGATTCTCAGTCGATTCCGCCGTCTCCGTCTGTTTCGTCAGTGGGACGTCGACTTGTCATTTATCAACAATTCTCTTAAAGTCCTTCTTAGCAATTTCCTTATGTCGGATCGGGTTTTTTTAAAATTTCTTTTATTTCCCCACCTCGCCTTTTTCCCTTCCCGGGCTGTCACGTCCGACTCCGTTCGACAATTCGAAAAAAATGAAAAAAAAAAAGACAAGAAGAAGACAGCTAACTGCAACAGGCTGCTGCACTGTGTTTGCGAAAAACTTCGAGCGTGACTCCCCTCTGGCTCATTGTCAGTCGTGACTTTAGTCTTATGAGAGATCGGAGCACGTGTGCAGGACTTTTATTTTCAATTATTAATGCGAGCATTAGCCTTTCCTTCGTTTCGCCTAAATCTTTTCGCGCGCAGATTCGCGACCTCGAGTACAACTATTTTCAAACGTAGGGTTTTATCGCAAGACAATCGTATAAAAAGTGGATACCAATTCCGCCCGTAAGATCGGACATGTAACGAGGGGCAGATAAAAACCTGATAAACTCGAAGCTTTTCTTTTTTCTTTTTTCTTTTTCTTTATAGGGCTTTTGCGTAATCGCCTTTCTCGTAGTCACGCTCGTATGGTTCTCGCAGTGTTTATCCCTTTCATAGTTTTTCTTCTTTTTAACTGTTATCCTGTATTCTCCCGCAGGTTTATCTCTACGGTGAAAGTTCGACCCCGCCCTCCCATTCACCACAAATTTATTCTCTCTCTCTCTCTTTCTCTCTTTCTTTCGTGCTCTCTTTCTCTCTCCCTATATATATATATTTCTTAGGACATACATAATTAAATCCTTTTTTGCACTGGGGGGAGTCTACGTATGTGTATATTCATCCGATCCACCCGACGGATCCTCTAACTCGCTCCTTTTACTCCGAGGATTCCGAGGATCCTCGAGAGAGCCAATCGAAAGGGAGGATTATTCGCTTTCTCGGAACAGATCGTAGGTAGACATTTATCGGACGTGTGTTTGTCGCGCAATGATCAGTCGAGTGACCCCTTCCGGTCGTCCCGGTCGTCCAGGTCGTCCAGGTCGTCCAGGTCGACTCGATCCCATTATTCGTGCGTTCGTTCGCTCGCTCACTCGCTCGCTCGTTCGTTCGTTCGCTGGCTCTCTTCTCTTCATTCTTTCTCTACATCTTTGTCAATCGCATTGTCGAAGCGCATCTCAAACCGACTGTTTCCGGTGGTGTGACGCAATGATAGGAAAAACCAAAAGAAATCTGATACATCAAAGTAAAACGATAGTAATACTATAAAGCAATACGATAAGCCCAAAGAGACCCGGAATTCGATAATCTGGTATTCACGCGCAAACCGAAAGACCCCGAGAAGCGTCTACTTCACCAGACCACCGTCCAGGGTCCCACTTTGGCTAGCACCAGTCGTCCTCGTCGCTGTCCGAGTGCCTCGACCTCGGCGTCCTCTGCTTCTGCTGCGACGGTTGCGACGGTTGCGACGGTTGCGACGGTTGCGGCTTGTAGCCGTTCGGCACAGGACTCGGCAAAAGTCGGCCGCCCCGTCCCATGGCCACCGCTTGCTCGAAACTGAGTGGACAGTGGGCGACGGTAGGGTTGCCCGCGGCCACGTGGCCTGGCGGCACGTGAGGCCCAGCCACGTGGGCCACGTGGGCCATGTGGGCCCCATGCGTGGGCGACGCGTTCAGTTTAGGAAAGTTTATGTTCGCCGGTTTGAGCTGCAGGGTGGAGGGCTTGTTCGGGGTCGGCGGAAGTCTGCGACCCTGGCCCCTCTTTGGCACCAGCACCGGGTAGCTGTGCTGATGGAGATGATGTGGTTGCGCCGGCTGCCTCCCGCCTACAGGACTCGGACTTCGCGATCGCTGCTCCAGACTCGTTGTACCGTAATGGCGACTGTGATCCATTCGGCGCACAGGACTTGGCGATCTAGCTGGACTGGTCGACGCGCTCCATGAACCTGATAAACCAGTTTTTCACTATTCCCACTTTGCGTCTTTCAAATTTTCGACTATTTACTTTCTTTTTGGCTTTAGTACTATGACATTCGTTTTTTTTCTTTCTACACTTGTTTTATTCATTTTGCACTCCCGTTCTATGGTCGGCTCGCAAGTTCAGTTCAACCTAGAGAACCAATTACGTATGGCGATACCCGTCGAGAGATCATTTTTCAAAATGCTGACTGAACTCCCGACCTGACCATAGACAATGCTAACTACTTCGTTAATATATTAGAATTTCAAGTTTTCGGTTGGGACATCTACTGTACTACGTTTCTTCTGCAATTATCATGATACTCTATTCTAGTATTAATACATTAGAGTATCCCGATAATTCCAGTCGAAAGGCTGGAGAATAATTATACTCGAGCTCCATGATTTTCCATCTTTCCATCTTTCGATTTTTTAAATTGTCGTCCCATCGTTGCACGGGGTTGCCTCTATTTCAGATTACTGCTCGGTATAAAAATTCTCCATTACAAATTAAGATAAAAAGTTAGCTTGTGCTAGTGATCTATCGGACAAACAAAAAAGTGCACATAACACTGATACTCTTCTTCAAGGAGGCCAATTTCGTTACTACTTATTTTACACCCCTTTGTGATTGAGGAAATTTTGATAAATACGAAGCTAAAAACTGGAGTCCTTGATTCGATAGAAAAGAAAGGTGATACAGACACGTTGCAACAGCACATTACATACGATAGTCGAAATACTTTCAAACTACTAAAAACTAAGCTAAGGGATACATTAAAACGATAAATGGAGTGACGGATCATAATAAAGACTACAGTCTAACAATCGCACAGAAGCTCAAGCAAAAGCTAAGAAGCTAGTCGAGTACGCAGCTCTGCGTTTCTACGTCACTGCGTAAACAATTTGTTCGTTAAAAGTCGGCACCGGAAGTGTAAATAGGTCAAAAACCAGCAGTCGACAGTTGAAAACGAATTTCTAAAGAATTCGGGTTCGGGTCCGAGAGGATGGTGAGAAAGGAGAGAAAAAAAGTAAAAGAAAAGATAAATTCTGTGAGTCTGGAGTAACGCGCCAATCACAGCCTCCGTGTCGACTACCGGTTATAACGAGAGTGACTGTCGCGTTGATGCGTGCTGATTGTTAACGTGCAAAATAAAATAAAAATATTCTACTCGAAGAAATTCTTTGAGCAAAAAGTGACAAACGATTAGAGTCGTAGAATTTAAAAGGAGCGAGGAGACGATATCGAGACTCGTAAAATTTCAATGCTGCCAAGTTCTATCGGACCGATGCTCGGAGACAATCGAATCCTTAAAGTCAAGATCAAGTAAGTCTTGATAATATTCCTCGATGAGGCAACGAAATCATGTAACACGGACTCTTGGTGTAAAAAGAAAATCAGTTATTATTTACAGTGTGTTAAATAAATTAAAAAAAAAAGGAAAGACCGAAGCAGGGAAGAAGAAAGTAGCCATATAAGAATAACTAAAGCAAACGTTAAGGAAATTCGTATAACGGTGTGATGTTAGTTAGTGATGTCGAAGAACGAGCTAAAGCCGACACAAGTCATGAAATTTAATTGCATGGGAATTAATGGAAGGATTTATTAAACGGTTTTCGTGAAAGAATTACCATCGTCGTAATAGTCGCAGTGCTCGTAATAGTCTGCGTTGCGCATAACAGAACAGAATCAAGAAACGTATTACATCGAGTCACACAGAGCTCTCTGCCTCTTGCCAATTAAAATATTAAAACCTTTTGCAGCACATTCACACTGTTCAGACTGTTGACACTGTTCACACAGTTCACACTGTTCAGATTATTGACATTATCAAAATTGTTCTCACAGCCTGTCGAGCCACGGAACTTTAAACCTCCAGTTCGAATTACGGAATTTTCAAAAAGGAACCGCCGTGAATTCGATCGAGAGACGTCGCGTTCGCGTGGCCTCGACAAAATCGAGTTCAACTCTCTCGCTCTTATCACACAGTCTCATTGTCAGATTCGCTCGAGATTATACAACTTAATTATATATTAATTGTACAAGTGCATCACTCACCCCGTATTCTGTGCCGATGATTGTACTGTGACATGTGTGAATGATGCGTGTGCCTCTGGATCTCGACCACGTTGCTCACCGTGTCGCTGAATCCTGGCCCGTCGTGATAAGGATGACCCTGATGATCGTATCTGTGTCTTCGTGGCGATGGCGACCTCTGCGGAATCGGCGAATGACGCCTGCGAACGCACCGAAAGACGATCGTTCGGTTTCGAAATCTCAAGTTGGACAATTCTGAAGTCGAACGCCAGGAAAAAAAAAGAAGCGACAGGACTTTGGATCGACTTGCCTTAAGCTTGGAGAGCGAGAATGATGTCTCGTCGGATGAGCGACCGGATTATGCGGATGCAGCTTCTCGCCCGTGCGCGTCAGACTCTCGAGACTTCCGGCCCGCGAATCGCTAACTACCACGTCCTGCAGCTCCATCTAAATTAAACGTAACAAGTCAGCAATTCTGCTCTCGCCTCTCAGCCTAACGATTTTCTTCCTATTTCTTCACATTCTTATCTTGACTCTATTTTCTTTTTTTTTCTTTTTTTTTTTGGACGAGCACGCCGTGGCTCCGATTCTTTGGCGTCGACTTTTCTCTATATCCGTTCAAATGATCGCGCGTTTGTTATTGGACGACGCCTTTTGCCTCACATTATTTAGCTCGCGTGTTTCGAACCGTCATACGAACGGCAGCGACGATCATTTATTTGACCAAATGGATTTTGCCTTTTTCTCTTTGCCAAAAGAGAGGGGGCTAAGAAATTTGCATTAAAAGCGCATGACGCGATGCGTAAAATGTCTCGACGGTTCGAATCACACGCATCGTTTTGTCCACTCAGCGTGTAACGTAACAATATCTGATCTGTCAAGATATCTATGAAATGGAAAGTATCGACAGTAGATATAAAATCAATCACATGCAGTAAATTCGACATGCACATGCGTTTGGTTATTCTATATATAAGTATAAGTATGCGCATCCTCCAATCTTTCCTCGACCGATGGTAAAGAGTCAATGACGATTTAACTAGCTCTGTAACATTCAGGTACCCCGTACTTACCAGCCGTACAGGTAAAGAAAACAATCTCAGAGGAAATATAAGAAACCACTGGGAACTCGTAGGTACAATAGTTATAATATATATATATAGTGATATAGTGGGGGGGGGGGGGGGTAGCAGTAGTAGCAGTAAGTAGTAGCAGTAATAGCAGTAGGAGAAGGAGAAGAAGAAGAAGAAGGATAGGGAGGTGGAAGAGTAACAATAGTAGTAGGACTGTTGATCGGTAGTCTAACATCCTGGGGATGCTCGAAAGCAGTAGCTAGCGAAGAGGGTGGGGAACTATTTCTAATGACGTCTTATTGTTCTAATCCCCCCCTCTCTCTCTCTCTCTCTCTCTCTCCCTTCTTATCATTCGAATTTTCACCACTCGGGACTCGGTACTATTCGACTAGCTTTGACTCTTCCGAATGTTAGAATCATCTAGCGTTAACTCCATTATCGGGTGTAATAAACTATACGTATAAACATATATCGATCTCCAAAATCGCGTATCGTGCTGAGGTCTTGATGACTGGGGAAATTTAAAAAATTAAAACAATTGAAAAACATTACATCGAATTGGAGTTTTCGACCAGTTTCATTGACAAACTTAACTAATCTGCACTACGGTTTTTTGTTTTCTATGTTGACAATCAGGAGACTAATGAACAAAAAAAAAGAAAAGAAAAAAAGAATGCTCTTCCAGGAAAACTGGCAACTGGCAACTGGCAACTGGAAATATTTGGTAAACGGTCATTCACGAAATCTAACCACTGAATTCTACCTTCTCTAAAGGAACGTTTATACAGTGTGCATCCTTTTTACGAAGATCTCTCTAGCAGGTGTGTGTGCCTGAAAGATAAGCTTCCTAAAGGTATCATATTGTATTTCTATCGAGTCGACAATGATCTAATGGACAACTATAATAATACAAAACCAGTGACTCTCTAATGGCTAAACACGCTTAGTGAACACGAGATAAACATTGCGATAAAAGTAGGCTCGACGCTTAGAAACCAAAGTGAGAGAATGAAATAAAATAAAGAGAAAATGAGTAAAACGTCAAAGGAATGTAAAATTGATCGAAACGAAGTAAAAGATAAATGATCCTCGAGGCTTAGAAGAAGCCAAATTAAAATGGCAACTCTCTTTAATTTCTAACTGCTTTTGAAACTGTTCGCTGTCAGTTTTGGACCGAGCCGACACCTTGAGGTAACGGATTGAGGAGCGAGGTGCGTAGGTGTTCTGGTGTTGATAGTACGAGGGTGGTCGGTGATGATGATGGTGGTGGTGGTGATCGTGGTATTGATGATTGTCGGTATCGTAGTATTGGTGGTGGTGGTGGTGGTGGTGGTGGTAGTTGTGGTAGTGGTCCTGGGAAGGCTCTGCTAGCAATGGCTCTAGCTCAGGGGCGCGTTCCTCGCCATTATCTACGAGTACAACCCCAGACCCACCCACTCCCTGGCTACTCTCTCCGCTGCTCCCTAGTTTATCGTACTGGCGGGAGACCATCCAGTTCACCTTTTTGTTCCTGAAATGCAGAAAAGCACAGAGACGTGGGTGTAGTATCAGGGAAATCCTCGATTGGGCAGAGACTCACCAGTGCCAATGCGGTAGGAGGTTTAATCGCGTACCTGATGCTACGTTGTCGCCTTTGCTCGGCGGCTGCCAGGGCCCCTAGGGCCCCTTCCTCCTCCTCTCGCGGCTCCCCCCGGCGCTGATCACCACCTTTGGTGTCAGTTGCCGGGCCTGGAGGCGGCTCCAGGCTGTTCGCCCTGCTCCCGTTCCCGTGGCTATTCCCACCTGTGTGGTTCACTCCGGCCATGTCCAACAGGCAGTTGAAGAAGGTCGAGTGCTGTGCCAATTTTTTAAACCCGAAGTCAGTTTCGCACGCAGACGTCAGTTGCGACGGCGAGAACTAACCCTCGTCCACAGGCACATACAGGCTTTTTCACCGCGTTTCGATGCGGTGTGCTTTTTTTTCTTTTTTTTTTTTCTTTTTCTTTACAAATGCAATTTTTCTTTTTCTTTATTTCTTAAATGGTCTTTACTCTAACGTGCTAGGTCTCGTACGGGGTATGTACGAATCACGCTACACCCGACACTGTCAGCCTTTGACATTAGCAAAATTCTTTTCTTTTTATTTATCAAAATGGATGCTCGAGAAAACCATGCCAGAAAAAGTGTCGTGATATTATGGTGCAGAGTGTTATTGAGAGAGATAAAATTATGTATATATATATATATATATATATTATTCAAATGAATTTCTTCAATCTGGCGCCAATCTCGCGAGGCTAAACTGCCAAATTTTGAAACGGACTTTTTCTGAACTCCGGACGATCTCGCGAGGTTAGTAACACAGATTTGATGTTTCAATAGAAGTTCGCAAAGGCATTACTTCGTATTTTCTTTTTTTTTTCTTCAATAAATCTTCTCATTATCAAAAGCAAACGAAGGAATAAGAATCGATAGATCTCTAGGACGTTACCGTTATAAGAATAAACGCGATTACCTTTGCGAGCGTTTCGTTCTAGAAAGCCTGTATATGTTTGTTAAGTCGGTATTGCGAGCGAGTTATTTATAAGACACGTGTTAATGTGGAGTTATGAAATTGTAAGTACGAACGAGACACAATACTCATTAAAGATAATTAATATGGTTGTAAGACAATAATTAGTAAACATGCATCAACTGGCGAATTGCCAATGAAACGAGCGTTAATTATCCTTGGTTAATAGTCGAAAATGCATTGAGCCTTGAGCGATCTGGGCTCTGCTGTCTACAGGGCGTTTCAAGTTGGTCTGCTGCCTGGACACGATAACTAAGGCTCCTTCCATTGGCTTATACCTCGTAGCGTGTTACGTGAATGCCGACCAATTCTAGGAGACAAGATAAGAGTCAGCGAGATACGCAACAGGAATTACGAGTATTTCAAATCGCAAGCTGATAAAAGTACGATTAATAAATTTAACGAATAAATGGACAATAAGACAAAAGAGCGTTCTTCTTAAACTGTAGCTGGCGCGCGCGTGCGCAGGCGCACGCGCACGCGCACGCGCAAACAGCAGGGTCAAATGGGCTAGTTTGAAATACGATCTGTAAAACGCATGCCTGGGGGTGGGGGTG
>JASANN010000179.1:55772-101747 GCA_031762395.1 Calameuta pygmaea | reverse complement strand
GAGAGAGAGAGAGAGAGAGAGAGAGAGAGAGAGAGAGAGAGAGAGAGAGAGAGAGAGAGAGAGAAAGAAAGAGAGAATGGGAGAGAATACAATACTGGTCACTTCTGGGCCGGACTGCCTCTAAGAAGAATATTCTACAGAAAGAGAGAAAACGGAGTGTGTGGGAGATAGAGAGAGAGAGAGAGAGAGAGAGAAAGAGAGGGGGGCGGGAGGGGCAGAAAAGACAACAGGGTTGCTACGTCGGCCGCTAAATTGACAGAAGTTGGACGTACAAAGTGAAAGCACATCAGTCACATCAGATAAAATTTGCAATTAATATTTTTACCTTCTACGACAGAATTTAAGGTTCAAAAGTAAATATTGAATTCAGATGAAATTTTTTCATTTCATCTCCTAGATTTTTGTCCTCGAAAAGACTTCATTGATACTTTAAGTACGTTAAAAATGTATTTTTCAGCTTTAAACACTTTGCCACTAGCGACATGGATATAGAAGTAATTTTAGTGTTTCAAAGTTATATATTTTATGAGTATGACAATTATATAAATTGGTGACAAGAGAGAGAGAGAGAGAGAGAGAGAGAGAGAGAGTGAGTTTGTCATTGGGCTACATAACGTATATTATATGTATATATTGATATGTAGAGAGGCTATATGGTGTTGCAAAAGACTTAGCACCAAAGTAACAAGTGGGTATCATATCGTGTTTTAATTGATACGGCCGGTATTAAACATTGGATTTAGAGAGAAACGTGGACCGTACGACAAATGGGATAACGATTGGGCAGGAAAGTGGCTCTTAGCGACAGTCGCCTTTTGAGTTTCGTAACTTACGGAGAAATCATGTGGATTCTCTCTCTTTTTGACAAACGAACCTCTTGCCTGAATATTACACTCACGCGTACATTTCTCCGTAATTGTAAGAAAGAAAAGTAGGGACATCGTGAAACAATAAATAGATTAGGAGGTGAAAGAAAGAGAAAGAAAAAGATAAAAGCCCTCTCTCTCTCTCTCTCTCTCTCGAGAATGCACGAATACAGAAGACGCCTCAAACTATAAGAAACGAAAAATTCATTTCACTGAATTCTAAAGGATCGAGTGGGTGGGTGGGTGGGTGGGGGAGGAGTGTGAAGTGGGAAGCAAAGAGACACCAGGAACGTGTCAATGGATTTTTCGATTCTTCTTTTTCTCTTGGTCGAAATTTCCCTTTCGAGGCCGACAACTGAGACGGCGTTTGTCGCCTCGAAGGAGCCCGCCGTGCAAAACAACACTGCTTTCGTACATAAATACAATCAAAGTCTTGTTGCTTCAATAATCTCATAATTTCAGCCAGCATGCGACACGTATTTTTGTAGAGACGCGAGAGAGCAAATCGAGGGTCCATCTAGTGTTGCCGATGGCGCTGGAGGAGATCGCCTGCCAGAATGCAGAATATATTTAAGTATTTCCCAAGGGCGAAAGTCACGGGACGATAAGGCCAAAGTGTCAAGGTGTCAAGGTTCGATATCTCCGTTTGCTCGAAGAATTCGAATAAAGTGAGGCAGGTGGAATGAGTTATCGTTAATCGGTCTCTCGATTCGCTCTCGTTTGTCATTGAAATATCAGTGCAGTGCTCGAGCAAGAGAACATCGTCAGTGAGTGCGAATAAGTACAATAGTATTGTAGAGGCAACTGCGCAGCATTCAGGCAACGTTCGCCAAAAAATAGGGAACTCGTGACGTCAGAAGGAAATATAGGGCTCATACGTAATGACGCACATGTGCACAGGTTGGACAAGGAAAACAAGAGACAATCGGAGAAATGACGTGAGGTGTTTTTGAGAGATTCGTGTGAAGCTACGCTGGAGGCCGAATCCGCCCAGAGGTCGCTCCAATTTGACGATTCGGTCTGCGATGGAAACTGATTGTGAGTCTCGACAGGAATACTGCACAGCGAGACTATAAAGATCCAAAGATATTCTCAATTCTATAGGACTTTGACTCTCGATCCTTTGACAACTTTATAAAATTTAAATTGCAGTGCGTTGTCAAAAGGTCCGAGCAAAAGGTCGCCCGAGCAGTGAAATCCTATTGGGTCACGCGTCGCCCCGTTGCTTCGTACGCTGGATAAATTGTCTCTTTTATTTATTTTCTTATTTTTTTAATTTTTTCTTTTTTTATGGAAACGCGCCCTGTGCATTATTCCCACCCAGTTACATTATGGATTTCTCGTCTAAAAGTCCTAATCAGAGTGTCGTGGGATTCACAGGTACGATCCAAGAGGTACGATCCTGTGCTTTGAAAAGAGAGCTACGATCAAGCGAGGACACGATGCTCGCCATGCAACCTCTATCGACAAAGACGATTGTGAAAGAAGATGCCAGAGAGAGAGAGAGAGAGAGAGAGAGAGAGAGAGAGAATACGAACAGAAAAAGTAAGACAGAAGGAAAACGAGAGACAGAGGTACGGGAAGGGAAAAAAGAGAGAGATAGAGAGGGGGTGGGGGGTTAGGGGGATAGAAGGGCAGTCAGAGACGCAATGTGACAGAGAAACGTGAAACTTAGAGAATATCGAAAGAAAAAAAGGATCCGAGTCGACTGTACGAGACTAAAGTTGTTAAAAGCTGAAAGAAGATTAATTCTTCGTTCTCTTTCTTCTCTTTCTACATTTTTTCAAGACAACCAAATTCAGAGCCAGATAGACACCGTATGAAATAATGAAGGAAGGAATCTCAAGTGTGCCATCGTTAATGACCCGTGGGAGATGAGTCCTTTGTTAGGTCCGAGGAATTCTTAAGACGAGCGGACAAGGGAATGCCCAATTACAGACAATTAATTGGACGTTCGATCACACATCATAGGAGAATCTTTTATCACGTCGTGCCTTCGTTTCAAAATTTCCAACTGCGATTGAACGTGAAAATTGACGTCTTGATAAAATTGGAGAGGCGGCTATGAATATAGAGAAGTTAATAAATATACAGATATAGGTTTACATGTGGTACAGAGTGGGTATGTAGAATATTAAAAATGGCTATTTGTGTATCGACGAAAATAGACACGAATGACAATTACACAAGGAAACACATAATTTGGCAGGCAAAATGCAACGAAATTCTCGTACGACTGGATTGTCCCATAGACAAACGCTTAACGGCATATTGCATCGATAATCGCTATTGGCTTCTTCTCCTTCGCAATTTCGGAATTTCACGTTGCTAGGCAAAAGCTGCTTGTCGATTGGTTAAAATTGCCAAAACGAGAGTTATAGATCGTGTCAAAGGAGCTGAGAAGAAGTAGAGAGGAATTAAGGGAGAGGAAAAGAGAAAGAAAGATTAAACTGAAAGAATATTGAAAGAATGATGCATAAAGAGCACGTATCGACTAATGGGGGGGCGGGGGCGGGGGCGGGGGGGGAGGGTGGAGCGAAAAAACCCAGACATATGTCGTATGGGAATTGGAAAAAGGAAACATCAACGAAAAAGAAAAAGAAATGAAAAGAAAAAAAAAAGAAGAAAAATAAAAATAAAAATAAATTGAAAGGTCCTAAAGAACGCCGCAGTGTCGATTCTCCTTGAAATCTCTCTTTGACAGTTTGCGGATCGTAGAAGAGGGGAATTAACGTGACCGAGGAGAATCGTTAAGCGATAAAAGAAAAAAAAAATCTTTCTGCACAGTTATTAATCATTGATCGATCTTGAGATAGGTTTTAGTATCGTTGTATCGAAAGCTTACCTTCATCATGAGCAGAAGTGTATTAAGAACGATGAGGATCATGATGAAGTACTCGAATGGCGTCGACACTACTATCCTCCAGATCTTGTATTTTACGCTGTTTCTTTTGTTGGGCATGTACCTCTCTAAAGGTCTGGCTTGTATTGTAAAGTCTATACAGGATTTCTGTAAACATAAATATATTAGAAACAGCAAGTATCAAGGATCTAGGAGCATGAAAAATTAGTTCGTATCCTATAGCGTTACCTGGTTCTTGTCGATTTCGCCATCTTGCAACTCCGCCTCGCCCTGCTCCTGGAAAGTGATGATGATCAAGGCCACGAAGATGTTCACGAAGAAGAAGGGAAAGACGACGAAGTAGACTATGTAGAATATCGACATTTCGATACGAAAATTACGTATGGGACCCTTATTCTCATAAGTGGCCGCCATAGAGTTTTGTAGAACTTGCGGCCATCCCTCGCCAGTCTGCACAGCGAATAGCGTGAGCATCGCTGCCATTACGTTGTCGTAATGAAAGGATTGCGACAGCCATTCCCGTTTCTTCTGCGTGGGCAACAGTGCGCCGTCCTCGAATACGAAATATTGACCCCTAGGGAAAGAACAAGAGGTTGTCCGGTTAGTAATTATTATAGCCTGTCGGAATATGTGGTTTCCGGTAATCAGGATGAGCAACCGCGATTATTTACCGGGACGTCCCCATCGAAAGGGCTGGGAGACCTGCTCTGGTCATCCACGATATCAGAATACAATATGTCTACTCACTGACACTCGTCGGACGTGTACTTGCTCTCGTCGGTGCAGAAGAAGAACTTCCCGTTGAAGAGTTGAACCGCTATCACAGCGAAAATGAATTGGAATAATATGTACACTATGAGAATGTTTATGACGTTTTTCAAACTGTTCACGACACAGTCGAACACTGCCTTGAGCTTTGGTACTCGTTTAATAGTCTTGAGGGGCCTTAGGACCCTCAACACTCTCAAAGACTTGATCGTCGAGAGATTCTGTCCTGCGGAACTGCCTGTCATATCGAAGGCGAATGAGACGGCGGCGCAAATTACCACCACGGCGTCCATAATGTTCCAGAACTCGCGCAGGTACGAGCCCGGATGAAGTATTATGCCCAGATCGATGATCTTCAGGATCATTTCGACGGTGAAGACCCCGGTGAAGGCATAGTCGAAGTAATTCAGGACCGTGTTCCTGCTTGAGTACTCGTCGACCGGATCCTCCGCGGCCAGCGCGATACTCGACAACGAGATCACCACCATGATGAAAAAGTCGAAGTACCTCAGATTTACGACCCAATGAGCGCCTCTCCTTATCCTGCGAATTTAGTTCATTCAATTATCATCCGTGATCAGCGGATGCTCCGTTCCTCGACAGAGCCTCCACCATCGCCCCTTGACCATCATATACAGCCAGAGAGCAAGAAAACACTTACGGATTCGTGGGGGACAGTATAAACATGGAGGAGTATGGCAGCATTGGTTTTGGTCCCGTGTCTTCGTCATCGTCCTGCTTCTTCTCTTCGGACGCCTGCTTGCCGCCCTTTCCACCTTTACTGTAAAACGACCGAGATTATTGCACATCGCCCGATCCACGCCTCCCTCCTTATCTCTTGAGTAACTCACAAATTTTGCGTTGGACTTGGCGGGCATATTTCGACCTTTGGAGGACTACCGTCACTGGTCATCTGCAGAGCTCCCATTTCCTTCTCGAGCTCCTGCATCTGTCGGTCTTTGTCCTCCTCCTCCTGTTCCTCCTCAGCGGCGGTCAGCTCCTGAGCATTGGCCAGATTGTCGACGGCGATAGCCAAGAAGACGTTCAGCAGCGTGTAATTCCCGAAGAGTACTAAGACTATAAAGTAGAGCGAATAAACCATGCCCTTCTTGTGGCCACCCTGAGATTCGATGCCCTGGTACATCACCTCGTTCCAGTCTTCACCGGTCAGAATCTATTAAAACAAAAGTACATTAGAGAGTAGCCTCCCACCAGTCTCGTTAGTAGGCAGCCCCGGAGCTCCCAAGCGCAAGAACGTCTCGTCACGTGTATTCGGGAAGACTGAGAGCTCAGCAGGAAAGGCCAAGTGACGCGACTCTCTTTCCATCGGGAATTTAAATCCCAAAGGATCCTAAGCTAGCAGTTTCCAAACGCGAGACCTCTGATAAAGAAAGAAATGGACAATTGGCAAGTAGGAAGTAGCTGTACTTACTTGGAAGACAGTGAGCAACGCGATGGGAAAAGTGTTGAAGTTGGTGGGAGGCGTGCCGTCGGGAAAGTTGAACTGACCACCGAAAAGCTGCATACCGAGTAGAGCGAATATGAGGATGAAGAGGAAGAGCAGGAATAGAAGGGAGATGATGCTGCGCATTGAGTTCAGCAGGGAGATTACGAGGTTCCTCAAGCTGGACCAATATTTGGTGACTTTGAATATCCTGAGGAGTCGAAGGGCACGTAGGACGGAGAGACCGAACGAGCCGGACTTTACGGCCGACCAGATCACCTCGAAGATCGAGCCGGAAATGACGACGCAGTCGAACCTATTGAAGCTCGACTCGAAGTAGATGCGTGGCCCAAGGGCGTACATCTTTATGAACATCTCCATCATGAAGAGTCCCAGGAACACGAACTCTGCGTAATCTGTAAAGCCCATAAAGAAGTTAGCGTCAATTAAATATTTAAAAAAAAAAAAGTCTCCGGTTTACTCACAGAGAAAGGCGGTCAGCCATTCTGGCTGGTTGTAATGCTCGACCGCAACGCAGATGGTGTTGAAGAACACAAGAACGATGACGAACCAGTAGAACCACTGGGTCTTCACCGTGTGACGTATCCAGAACCTAAATCTCTTCTCGGCACGCCAGAACTGCTGGCAGGCACCCTTGTTCTTCACTTTAGTCTTGAGGTAGGAGGCTCTCGAGAACCCTACAAAGAACACGCACCGATTTCAGTAAATGCGAGCACGGGACACAACTGACCTGGCGCAACGAAGGAATCGTTTGCCAATCGCCTCATCGACTCGTTGTCCTGCTCATTCAGATAAATCGCAGGATCACGATAGAATCGCAATTCGACATTTATCTTTCTCAAGGTTAAAAATATATTTTCACTGGCACTTTATTGAAATTTCGATTAATCGAATGCGGCCAGGACAAAAGTTCAGCAAACTGACTGACAGGTTTTCAAAGTGTTCCAACGATTCCTCCTAGTACTTTTTTTTTTTTTTTTTTTTTTTTTTTTTCTTTTCTTCGGACAATACGAGTCTGTTCTATATGGGTAAGTGATATTTATTTTATGGAACTCTCTACAAGCGGGTATCACACTATATATGGACTAGCAAATCGTATCACTATGTACGTTACGTTGTAAAATAGGCCGCGCCAGTAGTTTTCGAGGCGCTTCGATTCTCGCAAGATCTATGATCTATGATCTATGATCTATGGGGTGTCGTGGGTTCTTCAAATGGGTCAGGGTATTCAGAGGGGCAGGTTTTACGGGAGATGTGTATGTATAAATGTATGCTGTATATAAATGTATAGTAATGATAGTAAAATAATAATAATATATGCCTCTACTTTATAAAATGAAACTGATGAAAAACTAAAGGTACTACTTGAGAACTGGCTGTGCTAGCTAATAGATAGTGGCTTTCAACTAAGATACATGGAATAATCAGCGCTCCATCGCCATCGGGCATACCTAAATAAACGACAGATACAAGAGACGCGGGATGCTCGCTTTAATGACGAACCACTCCAAATGGGCAAATTCGGCAAATTGGGCAAACTGGGCAAACTGGGCAAACTGGGCAAACTGGGCAAACCAAGTTAAGAGTCGAGAATCCCGTGTCTTAAAGAAATATATATATATATATATATAGTCACAGCAGCCAACAGAAGCAACAAGATACCTAGGAATCAAATGAAAATTAGTATACAATGAAAATGTCTTGCTGCAGTCTCGGCATGTTTCAAATGTATACGTAAATACACATAGGTCAGTCAAATTAATTCGGCAAACCAATGGAATCCGTACGAGCTTCGATGACTGTACCAACACGTGTAAATATATATTGTATATGTATGTATATTGATGATAATGAACGCATCGCGCGATATACCCGTTTTATTGGTTATTTTCAAAATCGTTATCGCCCATCCCTCCCTCTTTCTCTCTCTCTCTCTCTCTCTCTCTCTCTCTCTTTTGTTCTCTTTCGTGTCATTTAAATGTCTCTGCTGACTGACGATGGTGCATCGTCGTGGATCAGGACTGGTGTGGATGGGTGGATGGGTGGATGGGTGGATGGGTGGATGAGTGGGTGGGTGGATGGGTGGATGGTTGGATACTCGTAGGTCCATCGGCTTTCCACGCTCAGCAATAAATTACAATAAACGAAGTATCTAGCTACGCGAGGCTGCCAACTCTGCGTTTAATGATACTTGATGCTTTGATGGTTCGATAGCAGTGGGCACGTGTCATCATTACGGCACATAATATAAAGTATAGATATTCTGTGCGCCACTCTTTCTCTCTATTTTAATACGATAGATACGATAGATACGATAGATGCGATAGATACGATAGATACGATAGATACGACAGATACGCATATTACTGGCACAATACGTAACACCTCCAATAAGTAAGACAAAGAGTTACGTCAAAAGATATATGCGCACTCTACATATATCTATATATTTTGATATTTTGATGCATTCGTGGTTTGTAGTTACCTTTCAGTTTTTTCTTAGGCACTGAAACAAGAGGAGCATCTGATAGCGTGTGTTTAGAATGTTCATCGACAAGATTGGAGGGTTGGGCTTCTCTTACGTACGACGCGTGTCTCGTGGCAAGAAGCGAGGATGAAAATGCACTTTCGAGGGGGGGGCGAGGGGGGCTCAATTTTTAATTTTTGTTTTCTGCATTTTGCTTCCTACGATTAGACTGAGCTAAGGATCCTAACGCAATCCTCTCGAGGAGTCGTCATCGCTTCAATTTATCCAAAATAGATGCAGGTGAGTCAGACTCAGCTGCACTCAGCTGCACTCAGCTGCACTCAGCTACTTCCTTATCACTCATCTCTTTTCTAATAATCTCCGTGATAAGAGAAGGCGATGTCGACTACCTCGGCGTTCCTGGCTACGATCTGTGCGAAGCTGCTGGAGCCAATCGTCATCTCGATAACCCGAGGACTCGATGATCGAGGGACCGAGGGGGGCTGCGGGGGCGGCCAATCTTCAAAGAGAACCTCTGCAATCCTCGTGTCAATACGGAGGACGCGGAGGAGTCAGGCAAAAGAAAGTTGAACGCGCCGAACGGTTGAGGAAAAATACAACTCACCATCGTCAGGGTCGTCCTCCCCTTCCTCCTCCTCCGTGTCGGTGCTTTTGCTCTTTCCGAGATTTTTCAATTTTTTTTTCTTCGCCGCCGCTCTTCTCCTCGCTATTCGATCAAGGAGAAAATAAGAAAATTAGCAAAATAATTCGCGCGACGTCGCATTCATTCTAAATAATCATTTTCAATTGTCGTTACCTTCTATTATGTGCATCTTCTCCTCCTCCGTCGTTCTCTCTTCGGCAAGTATGACTTCCTCTGAAAGAAGAAAATAAAGGGACGTTAGACGAATGCCAAGTGAAGCGAAGAGGCTGCGCAAGAAACAGCGTCCCTTGTTTCGCTCGTTAAACCCCATTTTGAAAATGTTTCCCACCCGTAAGGTAGTTCTAGCAATTTTAGCAATTTTAGCAAATTTGAGCAATTTTGTAAATTGGCAACGCATAGGTGCGCGATGCGTCGCTATGCTGGCTATGACGTTTAAGAGCAGCTGAAATGCTGGCTAACCTGCTTTGCAGATCCAAGCGACGTAGCCGTTGAGCTCTCGCTCGAGCTGCTGCTGCCTCCTCAGCTTGAGGAAAGTCTGCCGATTCTCCACTTTTTCTCTCTCCTTCGCAAACTCTCTACAAGCGTTACACAAGAGATGATACAGGAATGGCCAATGGCTCTAATTAATGAAGTGTTAGTAGCAGGGAGTAGTCTGGGTTGGTCAGCCTCTCAATGGAGCACAATAGCGATTAGGGGATTTGCGCGCGAATCGCGATACCGACTTTTCATCGACAATATCGACAATCTATCTTTATTATATGTATATACTTTGGCTCGTCTCTTCTACTGTCTTACAGGGACGCAGGAACGCAGGAAGACAGGGACGCAGGGAGGTAACCGAAGCTCTATAAAAGATCTTCCTGCAATAATCCTGGCAACGATTCTGGGAGTTTTAGGTGTTTCCGCGTCTATTGCTCTACGGTAGAAGGATGCTGCAGCGACGGCATCATCCGACATTACAAAACCAAAGGTCTACCGTGTAGAACATTAATTTAAAACCTGCTTGCGTGATCCATTTTAAGTAGGAACTGAACGCGCTGGTGAAGAGACGCTTTCTTTTGGCTTTCCGATAGGCTGCGCGTCTTTCCACGCGTGTTCGCTCATTTGAAAATTCCCTGACGGCAAAGAGAAAGTTTCGGATAAGCGTCGCGGCATCTTTTGCGCCGCGAGTTCCTCGCAGATTGTCTCTGGATCTGAGCTAATCAAGGATCGAAGGATCGAAGGACCGAAGGATCAATTATCGTGTCCCTTGGATTGATTTCTCGATTTGACTCTTCAAAGTTTCTCGTTGCTCTGATCTACTAGGTTAAAGAGGAGTCGGTGGATGCGCAGGTCGCCTCGTTGGGTCGCACGAGGAAACATCTGCCGGGTTTTAATCGTAGTGGCGCAAGGGAGGATCTTCTCTTGGAATGACTTACCCGCTCAAGACACCCAGAACTAAGTTCAGCATGAAGAAAGAGCCGAGGACAATCAATGGTATAAAGTAAATCCAGTTGTAGGTGCTGCCGAGAGCGTCGTTTGTCTGGAAAATTTAAAAAAATCAAACTCCACGTGTTACAGTCCTCGCTTGACGCTGTAACTCAGACTCTTTATAAAAAAACGATCGATTTTACAGTACAATCATTGTTATCATTAATTGTCGTAGCCAATCAGCGACATCGATCGAGACTCAAATTCGTCAGATCCCCAATGAAAGGTGCGTACAGCGTCACACACAGATAACGTACATAAAAGTATCAAAGGTAATTTTGAAAAACAATGCCAACATCGATCTCATTGCCTTAGCCTGAATTCTCAATCGGCGTAGCTCACAAGAAGCACCGAGGATGCTGGTGCTCGCGCACTCGGATGCTTTTAACATTCTACTTGGAGCATTAAGAACATCGAGAAAATGGCCGCCAGCATTCTCGTCCGTGTTTGGTAGGAGGAGACAGCGATATACAATAAGAATACAAATGAACACAGAGGACCGCAACTGACAGTGTCATACTGAGCAAGGTGAATATATACGTCAGTGTTAGCTTCCCTTAAAGAACGAGATAATTACGAGTAGACAAGGAACAATCGGTTGGACCGTGGCGTTAAGAACCGATCGGGAGGTTTTCCTTATCTCTGATCTCGGTAATCCAAGATGGATCAAGTGGGTAAAAGAATGGACATGACGATTGTAGAGAAAGAGAAAGAGAGAAAGAGGAGCAAATCACAAGTAGCTGCCCCGAGAGCGCAGGGGGTACGACACAGAGACATAAGGCCCATATAGCTGGAAAGTGCATATAGTGTCTAGAAGTATACCGGGTAGACATTATATTGTATAACAGGTTAGGGATGGACGATACACAAAAGGTCGAGAGAAACTGCGTGCGTGTGTGTGTGTGTGTGTGTGTGTGTGTGCGTGCGACAACGGTGAAATCAAAGATAAACGAAAACCAATAGATTAACGACGACATTAACGACGCAAGCCAATCGATTCGATCGATTCAATTGATTAGGTACATTTGTAATTTTATTACATATGTAATATATATATATATATAAAACATAGACACGTACATACAGATACCAACGAACATAGGTACGACATAGAATTCCATCTGCAGTCTCGTTTGGCAATCATAACCTCCATTTTTGCATCGACGTAAAATCTTAAAATTCCATATCTCCCCTCGCAATCCTCAAGGTGTCAAGATGTACAAGAGAGATAGATAGAGAGAGAGATAGGGGGAGGGGGGAGGGGGGAGAGAGAGAGAGAGAAATGACAAGAGAAAATATATTATGGAGGCGATGCTTACCAAATAAATAGTTCCGAACGGACAAGTACAGATATAGCCGGATATGCCTATTGCGTGTAAAAATAAAGAGAGAGAGAGAGAGAGAGAGAGAGAGAGAGAGAGAAGCGTAACCAAGAGAAGAAAAAGTAAACCGAAGGATAAGGAGGAGAAAATGACGAAATGTGTCTAGAACCCGAGGACTTGGACAATAGCAATCACAACAATAAGAAGGAGATGACAATCGGCTCGTAGACGATCCGTAGACGATCTCTCGGAGAGAGAGAAAACGAGATTAACACTGAGGAACATATCTCTTGCGTTACCCAGTACAATATGGCAGTCCAGCCCTCCATTGTGATGCACTGGAAGACGGTGAGCATGGCGAAGCCTATGTTGTCGAAGCTGGTGATGCCGCTATTTGGTCCCTCCCAGCGATCCATGCAGATCGACGTGTTGTAGTTGCAAACGTGCGCCCCAGCTGGCGCTTCGGTCTCGTTGTCCGTGTTGCAGGGCGTCGCGTATTCCCCGTCCTTAACGATCTGACCTGGAAAGAGTCGTCAGAGAGGTCTTGGTGCTGATGGCGATGGTGATGATGCTTCGCAGGAGCAACGACACTGCGAGCAACAGCACGATCTACTACCCCTCCCCCCCCAACCCCCACCCCCCCACCACCACCCATCTTATATACTTTCTACTCTCTACCCTCTCTACTCTACCCCTACGGGGTGAGGCGCGGGGGCACCCTGTAGGTTTCATGATCTTGCTCACTTATGTCCTCTATGCTGTAGCAGGTCTTGTGAAGTGCGCCCGAATAAAACTCGAGCCCGATGATGGCAAATATCACAATGGCGAACAAGACCAGCAAGCCGATCTGCAGCAACGGCGCCATCGCCTTGATGATCGACTTGAGCACCACCTGTAGACCTATTTGCAAAAAAAGAAAATCACCAATTAGACGCTTCCAGCGGGTTCTTCGTCATGCGTTAGTTCGCGTGTGAGATTTCAAATTAAAAAAAGATAATTATCGTGTATCTTGGGTGTCTCGATCGAAATTTCGAGAGTCTCAAAAAGCAAAGGGCACAAGGAGTGAAAAACAAAGACGATGAAGAACAAGTGTAAGAGAAGAAAGAAAAATTGAATTTACGATCAGACCTCAAGGTACAAGAGAGCACGAGAGTATAGAAACTCTTTCGTCTTCTCTCTAGGATTTTGGTCAGGTCGACGAAATCGGGTATGCGTCCTTGACACCGTGTGCATCGTAGGTCTGGTGATCCTGCACCCGGTGCAAGGGGCGCATAACCTGATCGTCCTCCAGCATCTTCCTTGGTGCGGTATCTCCGATCTTGATCGCAATTGGCTCTTGTAAATAAATGAAACACTACTCACTGGGTATGCCGGAGACAAGTTTGAGTGGTCGCAAGACGCGTATAGCACGCAACGTGCGTAGGTCCATATCCAGATCCATGCCTTGCGGGAACACCGTGACGAACCTGTCCCAAACACACACACCCCGCCATACTTTACTACCTACTACCCTATTACACTAACTCGCTACTTAATTACTTAATCTACGTCACTAGCGTGTCTAGCCTAGTTTGGTGATTCTAAAGGGTTACTGCTGCTGCTGCTGCTGCTGCTGCTCCTGCTGTTGCTGTTGCTGCTGCTGCTGCTGCTGCTGCTGCTGGTTATGGGATAGCTGGTACGGCGTTGATAGGGCTAGGATAGGGTAGGCCTGTGGGAGTAACGGTAGGGGGTGGTAGGAGCTGATACCCGAGGAACTCGTCAATAGCTTCTTTTTGATGGCAGCGCGGCTCGTAGAGTAAGGATCGCGAAGATGGAAGAGAAAGATGAAATATAAATTGAAACGCGAAAGAGACACAGGAGGAACGGCGGGTGCAGGGGTTGACAGGACAAGAGTTGAGAACCAAAGGGGCGACAACACGTAGGACAGGACGGAACTTTCGTCACGAGGAATAGGGATGTCACGTGACAATACGTACTTTTACGAGACTATCAATATCAATTCTAAATCTATAACTATGATAATGTCAATCATCAAACGGATTAGCATCGATACACAGGAGACGCGCAGGCGCAGAGACACGTCTGCGTATATTAAAATACGTAAAGAAAATCTATTTCCTGCATAACCTTAAAGCCCGTTGCGGCCGTCCTTGAACTTTGACCCTGGTTGGAAAATGGAAAATGGAAAATGGAAAATGGAAAATGGAAAATGAAAATTCCGGCGGGCGAGACCTTTCGCTCCTTCCGCAGGACCTCCTCTCCTTCCTTCCTTCCTTCCTTCCTTCCTTCCTTCCTTCCTTCTTCCTTGTCGGCGGCTCTTGATCGTTGCCGGAGATAAGGATCCCGCGCGTACCGAGCAACGTGCAGGTAGAATCCGAAAGCCCGAAGATCCTCGTCAGGATACAAGCGCCGCAACGGGTGCGGGTTTTTCGCATGGATTCGTAAGACACGTCGATCAATCTACGGGGTGTCTCGAGAGTGATGGGTCGAGTCAAAAACATCCAGATATGTTCGGACGCAGCATCCGATGGAGGAATATTTGACGTTGGATTGGTGTATGTTAGGTTAGGTTATATTATATTACCTTAGGTCAAGATCAGCTTGCACAACGGCCAATCGTGCGTTTATCAGATTTAGCTTTAGGTTTAAGTTTAGGTTGAGATTCGAGTGAGAAAAAAAGAAAGGACAGTTGATTGGTTTGGTCGGTTTGGCCGCGCGCAGCTTAAGGATAACAGAACCTAGGGAGACATCTGTGTGCTGCATGTATGGATGCGTGTTTCACATATCAGGTGAGCCATGTAGGACGAAGAAGTCCAGACGATTCCAGGAGCAAGACTCGTCGTAAGGTTTTCCTGTTTTAGGAATTCGAATTATGAAAATGAGGTTTGCTCCGACTGGCCGCTAATCTTATTCTTGGCTGACAATGAGTCACCTGGTAGGTAAGACAACGCGAGGGGGGGTGGAGGACGGCGGTTCGAAAGACACGAAGGGACTAGGCTAAATTCCATCCATGGGCAAGAGCAGCTAGCAGGGGGCGGGGGGGGGGGGTGGTGGTGGTGGTGGTGGTTAGGAGTCGGGAAGTATGGGGGGGAGGAATGGGGGGGCACTGTAGGCGGTTGGCTGGGATTTCTAGCAAACACGGGTCCGTGGAATACGTTACAGCTCTAGAACACGTATTTACCAATGTATAGTCAACTCTATTATTCAGTGGTTGGCAGCTAAAAATAGAGACGGCTAAATATAGAGGACGCCTTCTGGCCTATACTATATAACGGATATACATATATGCACGTACACAGAGACGCAAGCGCGCAGTCTTGTGCGTACATCTATACCTAACACACCTACATGCATGTACCGAAATACTCTCGTTTCGATAATTTCAATAACTTCAATAATTTCGAGCACGTCGAGCCACGTTATCGTGGTCGTTTACAATGAAAACAATAAATCCAAAGTCCCTTCAAGGCTCCTTCGTCCGTAACGCCGTAACGGCGTAACGTCGTAACGCGTAGACAGGAGCGTCGCGGACCGATCGAGCGAGATCGAGCGAGATCGAGCGAGATCGAGCGAGATCGAGGGTTTCGGTTAAGGCATTCGGGACTTTTTATTGGCGCGCTTCTCGATCAACCTCCCATTAGCAGTCGCTGCCGAGACGACGATAAAATCCCCATTTTCACTATTGTCGCAAATACCTGAAATTGGCGACAAATCAAGGAAACACTCGGCGGCTCGAAGTCAATGAATATCGGAACAGTCAATAGATGTGCATGTGATATATCCGACTATACTATAGTATAGTAAGCGACACGCCTCCAATAATACCAAGAGTGTGTACCAAAATCCAAGTGTATAGTTCAAGTTTACGAATATTCTAGCGGTATTTAATATGGGAGATCTGATTCTACCCTAGGTGTCGTATGGATCAAATATTAAATGTCTCTGGCTAATTCAATTAAATTCAGCAAAAGCTAAACACGCTTGTCTATTCGCAACTGGTCTGCGCACACTGGCTTTCCCTGTATCTATCTATGTGCTTACACGAATATCAATATAATTTATAGTCATATAATATTTATATAGTATGTAATAATAAAAGGCTATCTATAACTTCAAGTCAAGTTCTCTAAGAGAAAAGAAGACACTGGGTATATATAATATACATATATTAGAGACAATATATGTTAGCAACGCATACCTGCGCGCGCGCCTATCTATATAATATACGTATGTACGGATAATACGTCGTATAAACTCTGGTGCACGTGTACTGGTGCACCAGAGCCTCTGTACGTCATCATCCTTACGTGCAACGCGTCTACGTATAGTGTATAGCTTATGGCTAGGCTCAGGTATCTATCTAATTATCAACTGGTCTAAGACACCGACAGCCGCTAATACGGTGGTTAATTAATAAAATCGACTAAGATATTAACTTTTAAAAACTGCTTTTCTCCAATTAAGAAAATTCATTAAGGAAATTAAATTAATCAACCAAAGTACGTACGCATTAATTGTGTAAGAGCCAAGACGCATGAGGGTCCTAACGTTAGTATTTTTGCATTGGAACAACCAACAAACGAGGAAAATAAAAGGATAAACATAAGGGCAAACTATAAGGCTACACTGCTATGAGGTAACAGGGCAAACCCAAAGTAAGACGACTGAGACAAAACTTACTAAAAGTGATTTTCGGAGAACTCTGACTGACTCACTTGGAATTTTCGAAACCAGCTTTAGCGGTCTGAGGACCCGGAAGGAACGTAGCATACGCAGGTCGACGTCCACATTTGTTTCGGCGAACACGGTCATCGACCTAATCCAAGGATCATTCTAGAATCTAGGTGCAGCATCAGCACCGTTTTTCGCATGTCTTATCATAACAATAATTATCCTACTATCCTACTATCACACTTTCTCCTACTTTCTCCTACCATCCTGGCGTCCTAATATCTCGCTACCAGCGAGAAGTCCTCATTTTCTTCCTTCCTTCCTTCCCTTTTCTACGAAGAATCAAGAGCCTCGCTCATCTTACGGCACATTGCTAATTTCTTCCTTTCTTTTTCATTTCTCCTCGATACTTCTTTTCCTATCTCACTCTTTTTCTTTTCTTATTTTTTCCTATTTCTTTCCTTTTTTTTTTCTTTTTTTCAACCACCTCGGTTCATCTTTCAATCGCTTGCCTAGATTGCATCCATCGAATCAGCTGTTTTACAGACGGGCACGCGTGGTACAGAGAGACGGACGGAGAGATTATAAGAAAACAGGTGGATAGCAAATACAATGTGTGTGGCGAAACAATTGACACAACTCGCAGCGACATCGAGGACGTCGCAACATACGATATGTCCAAATAGTACGTTGCAAGTGAATCGAGGATGAAGATGATTATACGTAGAGTGTTGAGTGGACGTTAAAGAGGAAAGACGCGATTAAAAGTTTTCCCCGTCGAGAGACACAAAGTCGATCGAAGCTTTGCAAAACGATTGCAAGAGAGACCGCAAGTTTAGAGAGAGATCAAGGAAGCAGCACGAGTTTCGTAACTTTGTCTTCGTCGCGCTGCTCGCTGAGAAAGGATCGAGAAACGATCGAGAAACGATCGAGAAACGATCGATGAACGCGTGAAGGCACGACGACTCACTCGGCCGTCGCGCCATCCTCATTGATTAGCCTGATAATATCGTAACTGGTCTCTCTCTCTCTCTCTCTCTCTCTCTCTCTCTCTCCTATTATTATATCTCCTATCGACATCCTAATGAGAGTGACGTAACTGAGAGTGAGGAGTGAGGAGTGACGAGTGGCGACTTACCCAGTGACCACGACGAAAAAGTCCATGATGTTCCAGATGTTGCGCAGGTAGGAGCCGCGATGAAGGACGAAGCCAAGCGCGAGGATCTTCAGACTCGCCTCGACGCAGAAGATCCCCAGGAAGTAGATCTCCGTGGATTCGAGCTTCTGCGCGAGTGTCGTCTTGTCGTGCTTGGGCAGATGCTCCTCGAGGGCGAGGACCACGCAGTTCGCGATGATGGTGAGCAGGACGGCGTACTCGAAGGGTGGCCATTCGATAATGAAGCGGGTGTGCTTACGTATGCAATTATCCTCGCTCAGGATAAAAAGCGAGGAAGGACCTTTGCTGGCCCCGCCGGCCCCACCGCCGCCACCCGCCCCTCCACCCTGATCCCGGCCTGGCGCCATGACCACCAGACCAGGTACCTGCGGAGGAACCACCAGATTCAATCTTCAATTTTGAATTTCGCCAAGCCGGAAGTCCTGTATCTTCAAAGGATTATCTCGAAACCATAAGTGCAGGGAATCTCAAGGACTTCTCTCACCTCCCCTCCAAAGCTAGCCCAGTCACCGAGACCACTCAGTCCGGCCAACCTCTGCCTTCTCCTGTACTGACTCGCGTATCCAGGGTCCCTTTGTGCCGCCTCTTGCGCTGCTGCCAACCTGAAACAGGAGAAACGACCGATTCAATTTGGCGAGCCTTCCAACCGATCTCCCTCGGCAGCCCTCGGCAGCCCTCGGCAGCCCTCGGCAGCCCTTGCTGGCTCACTGACTGGCTCACTGACTGGCTGTGCGTTGGTACCCATGCATGCTCGAGTGAACCCCGATCGCCCCGATAATGTAACTGAGCATTCCCGTCTACCTACGAGCTACGTGTAGGACTGCTGAGCTTGATGGTCGTTCTTCTTCGTCGTCATCGACGACGACGCTCGAAAGGAGCGCTCCAATTTTCGCGAAAGAGCTCGTTAATGGCCGATGCTGCGCGTAACAAGGGGTTAATTGAATGCATTAGCCTGAGGCTTTTGCCGATGGATAGAGGCCGCTTCTGTCTATACGTTAGACTCTCCTACGTGTGGGACTATACGTGGCTATCGTTTTCTCTCTCTTTCTCCACCCCCTCCACCCTCCCCCCACGGAAGAATTTCTCACGTGTCCTCTTAAACGTCTATATTATCACAAAAACTATCAAGCACATAATTTCAATTCCAAAATGAACAAACTTACTCGAAGTAATATTTTTGGCCACAGATATTACGAAAGATATTTTGCTCCGATTGCTCGTTGGCGGCGAAGACGCTACTGGAAACGTTTATGCGTCAGGAACAATATTGTCAACAAAAGAATATGAGAATGTCGATTAAAAAAAATCGTGTAATTTGCTCGTCGAATGGATTATCGCGATGGCGCTGTAAACGCATCCCGTGCGCCAGCATCGTCGTGTCCCACTTTAGACGTACGCATTGGAAAAAGAGAGAGACGCAGTCATGCTTACCGTAGACAATGCGATCGCAGCGCCGCGACAAAAATTGACTCGACGTAAGAAGTAGAACCACTGCCGCATGCGGAAATATCGAATAATCTCAAAAATTGGATCTCTGATGCGAGACGAGTTACGTAAAGCTACGATCGATCCGGCGACTTATCAATCAGCTTGACTGCTGACACGACCTGCTGACTTTGCCAGAGTTCAATGATAAATCAAGAGAGTCTCGCGGTGCTTTTACTGTCCCGAATGGTCGCACTATGAGAATTCCCTTAGTCAACGATGGTAAATAGTAAATAGTAAATCGAAGGGGAGCACCCTTGCCCCCCCTTGCCCCCCTTGCCCCCCTTGCCCCCTCGCCTTCCCCTTTGACTGGTGCAATTGGGATTTCGGTGGGTGGAAAATTTCTTGTGACTTGGCCACTTGAAAAAGTGTATTTGCAAGCCAGTCGAACTGACGTGGTGGTCGAGGAGGAAGGTTGGCCAATTCCAGCGAATGAAGGAGCTCGCAGGAGTTCCGAGAGAGGGAGTGAGATGCGCCAGATAGACATACGTATAGCCAGACAGAGAAAGAGTAATATGGAGGAGGAGGAGGAGGATGCTGGAGAATCCTGGAATTATGAGAATAGCGAGGATGTCTGCCAATTTTATATGTTATTTCCAACTCCTTCGGCATACAGGAGGCGACTTCGCGGCGCCGTCGGCGTTGGACTTCTCAAAGGATAATTATAATTTGAGTCCTCGATCGATAAATAAAGCACAGCCGTAGAGTCATTTGCCCTCGACTTTTAATTCCAGTGCGCAGGAAGTGAAGAGAAGCCTCAAATCAGTGCTTCTCTAATTTTCTTTTTTTCTTTTCTTTTCATGAATTCACATTTTTACAAAATTCCTCTGTTGCCGAACTTCAAGCGATACACCCTGTGCCTGCTTCCTGTTCTAATATGAAAGCAGAAGAAATAAAAAGAAAGGGGGAGGGGGGGGGGGTGGTAAAAGTTTGAAAAACCGGCGGGCAGGGCTGTGCGATGCTGGAGTGACGGGTGCAGCCAGACCAGCCAGGCCAGCCAGGCCAGCCAGGCCAGCCACGCCTATCTCGCTTGCGTGGCTGGCCAACTTAAAACGTTAAAATCAAACTCCCTCCCCTAGAAGATTCGAACTCCGACCCTCATTGATTTCTTCCCTTTGAGTTGCAGGCCGAGGAGAACCCTGTTTCGCAGGGTGGTCCACGACGTAGGACGCGTCTGATCCTTCGGGAAGTCGAAGCTACAAAGTCGCTAGAGAAAGGATATTCTTAGGGCTCCGGAAGCGAATAGTCGCGAATAGTCGCGAATATTGAGTCCCATGTGTTTCCTTGAGAGATCGAAAACAATCGAATCCCCAGCAGAGCACGCGTGGCTCAGCCGCTCACTTTTTTGGCAAAGTATTCACGCGCACATGGGTTCGCATCGAATTATTTAAATATAAATTTAATTGACTTAACAATGAAAAGCCGCCTGCGATTTGCCAAGGATTCGAACGTTTAGCAACTGTCCAAAAAAAATACATTCGACTCAAGAAGCCGACTGCATCAGCGAGCAGTTTAACGACGGGAGATTAGATCGGCGAGTGTGATGAATATTCAGCGCGAAAGATACGCACAGGAATTCGAGGTCATCCGCGGATGGTCAGGACACCGCGACGCCCCGACGCCTCGACGGGACGACGGGACGACGGGACGACGGGACGACGCTACCGACAACCACCGACGTTTCAGAGTTAGGGAACACGCGCCGAAGTTACTGCGATTTACCAAAGGCTTTTTTGTCCTTGTCAGTTGTCTTCCTGCCCTGATCGCTTTGGACCTAGTGCAGTCGCGCAGTCCGCGGCCGCGGAGCCTCCGGTGCAGCCTCCCTTCCTCAGGATTCCATCTACGTGCCGAGTGTCGCTGAATCCAGACGAGAGGCGACCAGACTCTCATATAGCAGCAATATTAAGGCGACAGAGTCAAGATTCGGTGGGAAGCATTAACATAATAATAATAACAAGAACTGCGTATTAACGGCAGCTGTCGCCAATGTCGAAATCCCAGACGCTTGATCGTCAGATAAACTGGGACAGTGTGTGACTATATATAGGCAGATGGTTCTTTTAGATGCTCGGGGGAGGGAGAAAGGGGGCAGGAGGGCAGGAGGGCAGGAGGGCAGGAGGGCAGGAGGGCAGGGGAAGCAAGAAGCAAAAGTAATCGTTAACTCTCGAATCGTCGGAAGGAAGCGGCGTCCCTTCTAAATGCACGAAACGATCTTGCCAAAAACGGTCCCTCGGATTCTCTTGCTCCGATGGCTGCCGAGGTGCCGGCCAAAAGCTCGTGGTCGGCGGGAGGGAGGGAGGGAGGGAGGAAGGGAGGGCAGGCTGGCTGGAGGGAGGCGTACGGTCCTCGGTGTGACGTCACGGGGCCGCCATCTTGCCCGGTGACGTAAGTCCGACGAGAGCTGCGTAGCTTTACAACTCTGCCCCTCCCTCCCTCCCTCTGGCCTCCTTCTATCCGCAACCTGATCCCTTCCCACCCACCCACCCACCCGCTTCCCTACGCTCCAAGTACGAACCTTACATCAAGGGATGGACACTCATACGTGGGGATAGTTTCGAGTGGCGGCGCTGCCGGCACTTTGACAATTTCTTCCAATATACATTGATACAGCGGCAGCGCGACTCTTATCGAGCAGATACTCGCGCACATGCATGAGCCCGATAAGACTCGATTCGCGTGGAGGACAATAACGGCGGACTGTTAATATTCTTCCTACAATTATCGAAGGCTAGAGGGGAAGAGAAGCAGCGCCCATCGATTCGGATGATTACGAAATATCAACTTTATCTATCTCGATACTGGAATCAATAAAATATGTTGTGTTCTGCGCAATGACGTTACGCGCCACAGGTGCAGGATCCTTTAATGCTTCAGTGATCCAGCGATCCAGCGATCCAGCGATCCAGTGATCCAGTGATCCAGTGATGGTCTAGTGGAATTGCCGAATGGCTATCCAGAAATCGTAACGGTAGGTAGAGGGAGGCAGGAAGGCAGGAAGGCAGGAAGGCAGGAAGGCAGGAAGGCAGGAAGGCAGGAAGGCAGGAAGGCAGGAAGGCACAGCCTGATAAATAGGACGGTGAAGCTTGTCTACGTATTGAGATGCGTGTAAACAGGAGCCGAGTGACAGGGAGGAATAGGCGGTAGAAGGAAAGACGGAGAAATGGGGAGAAAGAGAAAACGATAGTCATAGCCAGACACACGCGCGCACGCGCACACGCGCACCCACAGGTACCTTGGTAATAGCTGCGCATTGTATATGTATATCGTGCACCAAGTGAATTAGCCTCTGGTCTATTAGCGCCTCTATGAAAGCCTCCTATTACGTCACACTGCGCTCCACTCTACGTCTCCACATAGACACAGTTGCGCATCCGACTCCAGTGACGCGACCCACCGACATTGCGCTGTCCTCAAAAATAAGCTGGGCTGCACTGTTGCTCCGATAGGTTTTCCTCTGCTCCTTTAATTTGCAGCCTCTCATGATTCTACACGATAGTGGATGCTGGGCCTAAGCGCTGCACTCTGCGCTGCACTCTGCGCTGCACTCTGCGCGACGCGTCTTCGATCGCCAACCTCCCTGACATTGGCTCTGACGTTTCGCGACGATCTCTAACCTCGCGAGTCAGGCTGCTTCTATTGCCTCTATTGCCTCTATTGCCTCGATTGACTCGATTGGCATCCCCTATGAACATTCTACATTCTCTCTTGCTTCCCTTTGTAGATTATCTTGAATAACTCCCTCCCTCCCCCCCCCTCTCTCTCTCTCTCTCTCTCTCTCTCTCTCTGTCAGACGGCATTTGGCATTCGGAAGCACAGGACGTACGAGTGCTGTATAGAATTGATATCGGAATGAGACATCCTTCGGGTGCGACAATGGAAATAAAAAAAAATACAGAGTATTTAAAATGAGGAGGAATCTCGAAAGGATTGGCAAGCATTCCGGCAGGCAATTTGCCCGAGTGGACGCCGACGCCGACGCCGACGCCGACGCCGACGCCTACGCCAATCGACTCTCGGGAGCCTCCGAACCATCTCAACTGGCGCAAGTAAAGATATCCCGTCCGACTCAGGCGTCCCGACGTCCCGACGACCCGGCGTCCCACAGTCCTCGTTCGGACCATCACCGCCGTAACAGTAGCTACCCTAAACAGGCCGACTACATACGCGAAACAGTGATACGCGCCATCTATCCATCTGCTGGCAGGAATCCCAATGAACATGGTTGGATGCCCGCCGATCAATCGGATGTCGCGCATCTAGCTGCCCCTTCAAAAAAAAAAAGAAAAAAAAACCCAAACGAAAATCTTATTATCTCGTCGATCTTCCTGTAGTAGAGAGATTTCGATTATTCCACAGCCTCATCAAAGTCCTCGTGTCCTCGAATGACTAGGTCCATTTCTCCTGAAAGCGAAGCTTAATAAATCAGTAGAGCGTCCTTGCCGATAGTAAGGTCAGGCAAGTGGGGCGTCTCGACGTCTCCGACGCTTGGCAAGTAGTAAAAGGAGCCGTGAGTCCGACGCCAGAGATACACAGATAGACGCACACACGTAGCGTCGCGACGCGTACGTGTGTACGACTTTATAATGAAATGCCGCATCTGCCTACGCGACACGTCAACGGATCTTTGGCGACGTCGACGTCGAGCGTCGATCTCGCGGTCTCTGGACACATTCGGATCGCCGGAGCTTCTTTTACTTTCACAAGCTTTTACTCGAATAACTATAAGGGGAGGAAGAAAGGAATATGGAAAGAAAGAATGCAAAAACGAAGTGAAGTAAAAGCTCGAGTTCTAAGAGTTTCTATGAATCCTCGATAGAGGAATAAGGAAAATGCGCAGCCCAAAGCAGCGCGCAGAACGCGCGTTACGTGTCAAGCATAATTAACATTGTCGGTTACTCGAAAGAAAAATCCACAGGCTCCTGCAATGCTTCTGCTTTCCAGTAACTGCGCAATGGGTTTTCCATTCGTGGCCACGCACGGCCAATCGTATTCTTTCACGCTACATCTAGCGGGTTGATACGTGCGTCTATGCGAGCAGAGGACGACTGCAGGGAAACGATCAGAAAAAGGAAAAGAGAGAGAGAGAGAGAGAGAGAGAGAGAGAGAGAATCTGTGCCGATGCAATTCCGCATGGGGCTCAATTTCCTCGACGGAGAAGAAGCTCCCTATTGCGGGATCGTTCGCACGTTTACAGGTGTTTCACGTGGATTTTAAAGGGGAAACGGACCGATACCAACCACGGAGACATTATTGCCAAAGGGAAGAAAGAAGATTCTCAAAATGGTGTCCAATGAAACTTTATTCGATAGGATTCATTCGTATCCAATAGAAAATTCAAACCACATTTTCACATATTTTAAATATTTGTCAAATGTATATCATATCTATGGGTGGCGGCCTAGTCTGCTTTTTTCAAATCTCTTTTTCATTTTAATTTTCAGAGTACGGATTCGCCGCTTCTCATTACAGCTAAGTACTTGGTAATAATGGAGATTAGAACGGCCGAATAAAAGGTAAAAAAAGAGAAAAATTTGAAAAAAAAAAAGAAACACCATAATGAAATAAATAATTGGGAGCCAAAGAGGAAGAGCAGAGAGAGAGAATTCCAAGAGAATACACGGAAGGTCTACCTAGGGGCAGGTAACTATATATCTATTGATCGTTCATTCATGCCGCCCTTTCTGCCTCGCAACCCCTGAGCGCGCCTTCCTGCTACCGCCGACGCCACCGCCGACGCCACCGCCGACGCCACCGCCGACGCCACCGCCGACGCCACCACCGACGCCACCGCCACGAACCAACGAGCGAGTCAACCAACCCCCGTGTACCTCTTCTTGCAGGCAGCATAGCAGCATAGCAGAATAGCAGCCTACCAACCTACTGGCGGGTCGTAGCGAGGGCCAGTTCTGCCAACTGAAATCTACACCTCACAGCTCGTGACACGTGGCGCTTGCCGATGCACGCTTGCCAACGTTATAGCTACACGGCTACAGTCCAGGCGTCGCGACGTAGGAACGACAGAGACGGAGGACCGAGTCGCCCGCCGCCCGACCTTCCTCATTCGTTTTATACAAATTTTAGCGTCCCACTTCAATCCTGCACATCCTTCCTGCGCACCGCATCCAATGCATTCCCATCCCCCTCCCCCCCCCCCCTCCGTCACCTCCTCTCTCTCTCTCTCTCTCTCCCTCTATACCTTCTTCAGGCTTGCAGATTTCACTAGTTGGTACCGAGGCTACTGGCCAGACACTAATCCGAAAGGTAGCCACGTAGCTACGTAGCTACGTAGGGCAGGTACGTGACTCCTCGTGGAAAATTTTGGGAGTCGGAGTAGGTAGGTTAGTTACCTAGCCTAGGGAGGAGGACTCTTTGGGACTCGGAGGGGTTCAAAATCCCCGAAAGGCTGGAAAGTAAGGAATTCTAGGAGCGCAGCAGTTGGTTCGTTTGCTCGCTGGACGAGTGTGAGCGTTTATGCCAATTCGAGAGAAAGACATAATTTCCTGGCACAGCTCCCGTCCGTTCCGTCCATTCCGTCCATTCCGTCGATTCCGTCGATTCCATCCATTCCGTCCAGAGCGAGAGCCTCGCGCCTTCAACGTGGCTCAAACGTAGATACGCTCGTAATTCGACGAGAGGAGGTCGAACAAGGGCTGACAAAGGTCCTACCCTTAAATTTCGTGACGCAACGATCGATCTACAGATTTATTAGTAGCGTCGCTTGGAATTTCTTGGCGATCGCGCCGCCCCTCAACCCACCCCTTTGCACACACTCGCACACTCGCAGACTCGCACACCATTTGCTCCCTGAGGTACAGATTGCACGGGGATCTGTGCCACATGTATCGTTATGCACTTTGAACGCTCGTCTCCTGCAGCTCTTGGATCGATCTTCCTGAACAGAGCTCGCTGCACTCGGACTCGTGATAGCGACGATGTCGACCGTGATCATAATTCTAGATTCAAAATTCATTATATTTTTATAAATTATTCTTCAGCTCGAGTAACCAACGAACCTGTGAGAGGGACTTGATTATCATTGAATGGTGGCGGCCATTATTTAATCGCACGTTACGTAATCGGAGCCGCCGCGCGCCAGTGTGTCAAGTGTGGAGTCGATCTGGTAAATGAAAAAGGACGTGGACTGGGACTTAACTGGTCTGTTCCTATGAACACGTGGCCCCGTCGAGTAATGGAGGAGTAACGTAGCGCGCAGTCCCGAGCTTTGCGTCTTCATCCGTTAAGTACACGTAGTTGATCGATGGAGAATTAGATTGTAAAGAATTAGGTTGAAAAGGTCATAGAGAAATATTGGAGAACCAAAGGGAAGATTCGGTAGGCCGAATACCTAGTGCTGCTCTGCTGGTCTATCGATGTGAATACTACGTGCTAGATTGCAGTAATGTGAGGGGGGACAGTGTAGCCAGTGTAGCCAGCCTGGCTCGTAGAATGGGCTCTGGATAAAGCGAGGAATAGAAAAGTAGAACGAGCAAGGAAAAAGGGAAAAGAAGAAATTTCGCTCAGACATCAAAGATAGATAGATCAGGAGCCTCGGAAGAGGAAGATGAGACCTAAAGACCAGACACAATGCGTCCTCTGGTGCGCGCCCTGCGGCTGCCACTGGGATAATTTCAAAATTTGAAAGACTAGAAGCATAGATCCCGGAAGCGTTCGGACGTCCGCGAGGACATTTCGAGTTTTAATGAAACCGATAAATCCCCGGCGGATAAATAAATTCACTGCCGCTTTTCGCCGCGAGCAATATTAAAAGCTCACCGGACACTCTTCTATTTACGATAACGAAGATGCAGCCTTTGCTTTCCAGGTTAGGCTGGCTCACAGTTTCCCTTACGTTGCGTTACGTTAGATCAGGTTAGGTTTCCCAGCAATTCCTCAATTTCTTTTCAACCTTCGTTCGCCATCCTGCTTCCGTCAGTCTGCCCGATTATTCCCGAAAATGAGCAACTTTCAACGTGGCATTTTCTCTAATTATCTGGCTGGATATTAATTAAGATAGCTGCTACGGGTTCGACCTGGGGAATGTGTTGGTGCGCGAATGCGTCACTCTCCGATACGCAGCAATACGCAAGCAATACGCAACCATCATCCCTGGCAGTGCTACCACCAGCAGCACCGCTGACGATGACGGAGTCGAGGAAGTAGAGCATCCTCAGGCTGGTTCGTCTCCCTCCCCCTCCCCCCCCCCCTCTCTCTCTCTCTCTCTCTCTCTCTTCCCGGCAGTTCGCACTCGAAATCGAATTGGGTCGAGGTACACGCCAGTATTCAAATTCGAGTTTAGACCGTTGAGCGACAAGGGTGAATAGAATAAAGAGAAGAAATAGGATGGAAAAAATGGTGGCAGGACGGAAGGCCATCTTTTGAAAAATTGATAGGACGCAGAGAGCGACTCGTGCGTCATCCTCGAGGAACGGAGGCTCGAGAACAGTCGGGGCTTCTAGTCGTTAAATACGTTAATGAACCATCGGAGTAAATGGCCGATTAGAGAGACACCTATTGCCGACTAACCTCTTTTCCACCAGTCACCACCAGAGGCTGTCGCGCTTTACTCGACAGGAGAAAAGAAAATCCTCCCTCTCAAGGATGCGTCATGCGGTTTTTAAACAAGAACAATTTGAACTGGGCTTCGTGGGATATTTCCTCGAGTGGGAATACAAGAGAAAGAAGAGAGAAGCATTAAGAGAAAAAAGAAAAAAAAAGAAAAGAAATTATCGGTCGCATCTGGACGACTTCGAGCGTCAATGATTTCGACTCGCAGCAGGAATACGAGAGAGAGAAACAGGTCGAAAGAGCAGAGCGAGGTGATATCTCCCGCTTCTCTGGCTAAAGGTCGTAAGGTTATGGTGAATCTCTGGCAAGGGAAACGGGGCGGCGGGGGGGGGGGGGCGGCCGAAGCAGAGCAAAAGGCGAGGCCATGACGAAACGCGTCTCTTGACTCGCATAATCGAGACGAGCACAAAGAATAAGGAAGCGACACGATTCTTCTTCGTAGCTGATTGAAACCTCCGGACGAAACTCAAGCACGGGACTCACCTCTAGAGGGAGGCAGGGGCTGGATGCGGCCATGTTCTCCTACATGCGTTCGAGCCTCTGCCCTGCTGGCGATCCGCGTAGCACCCCCAAAGCGCAACACCACTTTTCCAACACCTTCCCACCACCTGCCTCGACTCCTCGATTAATAAGGGAAACACCCGCGAACACAGGATCTCTGCCACTTTAACCACCACTGTACCACCGGTGCATAACACACTTCGATCGCCGATTACGACGACGACGACGACGACGACGACGACTGCTGGGATCCCACTACGTCCTTCCTGCCGCTCCCGGAAATCGTTTTGTTCGCTCGGCTGAACTCACACACTCTCACACAGTCTCACTCACTACCTACGCGAGCACAGAGCTCGTGGCCAAAGCGGGACGGTCGCTCGACTGGCCTTCTTCGCTCCTCTTTCCGGCTTCCTCGAGCTCATACGCGAGCTACCACGCTTGCTCACTCCCTTGCGTTCATCCTGAACCCTCTATGCCCGCTATGCCCGCTATGCCCGCTATGCCCGCGATGCCCGCGATCCTCGCGATCCGACCATCTCCCTCGCGCACCATACACTCCCTGACTCTTACTCCGTCTGGCGCAACCCCCACCACGCGATCCTCGATGCCTGGCGCCCCCTCCCGCCCCAGGAAAATCAGGAGCGTGTTCCTTGGGCGCCACCGATTACCTATTGCCGACCAAAGATGCTCCCGAAGATCCGAAGATGATCCCGAAGATGGTCCCTTTATCCCCGTTGGGGTACTAGGGGCTAGCTAGTGTGGTACGACAGGGACGCCTCCGATTTGGATCCAGTCGCCCAGCACTGTCACTGTCGACGTGTCACTTTTAAATATCAACTGGCTTTGCCTTCGCCGGCGACTGTCGATATACACAAGGCACTTTTGGAAGACGGGCGTCGTCACACTCTTTGTTTGTAAACTTTGGCTCTCGAGACGTTACTCGGCCTTCTTCGAGATCCCCGCTTCTCCCCTCGAGGAAATTTCCAGCTCGGCGCTGCCCGATGACCGTTCGCGAATTTGAAAACGCAACCGCGTGTACTTTTCGAAGTGGTGCCGCAACCTGGCTGTGGTTCTCGATTGGCGCGCCAGATGTCGACAGTAGCGAGGACTTGGAGAAGTATGCGCGCCATGTAGGCTATGTAGGTGAGAGGGTAGTTTTAAGGGTGTCGGTATAGCCGATACTGCGGGGGGTGGCGAAGCATGCGCCCCACGCGATACACCGAGGAACGTGAGACGAGCATTGAAACATAGGAGCGTCCACGGCAACCAGAGTGCCCCGAGCTTCGGCTAGAAATTTAAAAGATCTTTCCGGCTCGGAAGGCGGACTCTTGTCTCAGCCGGCCGCAGCAAGTTCCGCCGTACGGAATTTCACGAAGCAATCGCAGATTTTGAGATTCTTCGGAAACGGTCGCATCTCCAAAAAATATTTTAGCAACTTTTTGAAAAAACGCATCCCTGGCTCTTTAAGAGCCCAAACAAATGATCCTGAGAGAAACGATGGTCCCTTTAAAACAGAGAACGAAAGAGACTTTCAACTCCAGGCTGCCCTCGCTGGGACAGCAGGGTGGCTCTGGGTTTCTGGGTTCGACCCCGCTCCGAACTTCGGAAAGGCTGGAACGGCAAATGTGGAACAGTAGGTCAGCGCACTCCGTGACCCCCGCGGCCTACCTCCTCGGTGCATACCCTTCCCCCTCCATTCCAGTCCGATACGATACGTACGACTCACCCACCCCCTTAACCGATTGCGTTACGTTACGTTACGTTACGCCGGGACGGACTGCGATACAGCAGCTCGGTCAGAGGAACCGGTAAGACGATGCGGTGCGCACGTAACCCACCCACCACCCCTTTGCCCAGCCATTCACTATTACCTAACAGTCCCATAATCTACCATCTCTCATCACACTCCCACCACTCTTTGCCAGTTCAGCCTTTGGTCAGGTTGAGGTTATGTGCCGCATCAGTCAGAAAATACCAGAGTCACTCGCTGCGCGATGGCTCCGATTTGACGCGATTCGTGTGGAAGCATCGATTTCCGGTCGATTTCAAGAAAATTCATTGTTTTCGAGGCCTGCGAGTTCATCGGTATCGGCCGAAAGCCGAAAGCCGAAAGCCGAAAGCCCAAAGTTGCAAGCGCACGCTACCACCAGCCACGAAATAAATCGATGTTCCCCGACAATTTAGCCCACGGAGAAACAAACCGCCCTTCGCCTCGTCTACCCTTGGAGCGAGACGGTAGACGCCGCCGCCTTCTGCTCCCCCGAAGGACCCCGCCGCCGTCAACCACGTCGTCGACAACGTTCCCGTTGCTACCAACCAACTTTCCGAAAGTTTGTCGCCACGAAAACGTCGCGGACCGATATTGTGCATCCTGCACCCTGCGTCCCGGCGCCACGCCACCCCCTTGCCGACCTTTTCCACCAAGACGCCTTCTCTAACTTTCGATAGCTCACATCGCCGGGATATATTTTTATTAAAACTTGCGGCTCGATACTCGGCAGTCTCATTGAGTCTTGGAAAATCTAGTAATTCTGCATTCGATCTGCCAATTTCCCAGCTGGCTGCAGTTACCATCGATTTTCAAAAGTCCATAAACACCCCTCACTCTTCGGATTGCAAATCGCCCTTCTGGCTCCAGCTCGGTCTTTATCATCTTATCGACACACGACATTCGCCATCGACAACAAATCCAATAAAGCAGCGCCGAGAGACGGAAGATGCGGCACGAGAAGGTACGAGAAGACGAGGATGGAAGCGAAGACATAGAAACGGAGACGGCGGCTGAGGTCGTGCGTCCACCCACCCTTCCCAATGACGGTTCACGCAACCTGCAGGTGCAGAAAACTTGACCGAGTTTTACGAGGCACACGCGGTGCAGGGTGACCCAGATTCGCGACCTGCCCCTGTTTCAGCCTGAGGGGAGTCTAGCAGTGCGAGCCACCCTGGTGCCCGTTGCCTGTAGGCGAACCCTACCAGCACCGGCGCAACCCACGAGGAAGAGCACCGAGATTCGATCGACGCCAAAGTTTCGTATCACGGAAATAAAGGACTCGACTTTCTCGGAGGTTTTTTCCTCTCATTTTCGTCTCACCTGACATTGCAATCTCCGCAGAAAAAATCGTCTGCTTCGAAGTACGAATCGAGTGAACAGTCGAGAGACTGGAGGAATTCTTATAAGAGAAGTATAAACGGAAGAAAAGCGTAGAAGTAGTGAAACCCGTGAGAATGTCAGACCATCCTGCGACCCAATAGGATCGTCAACCGTCGACCGGCAAGCTGTAGTAGGTAGAGTCAGGGATGTAGTCAGACTACACGGGACAAGGAAAGAAGAACTGAGGTGGAAGCCGTAATTCGAGTAAAGACAGCGAGACACGGAAGACTGAGGAAGGAAGGGAGGAAGAGAGAGAGGAGAGAGAGAGACGGAGCGAGGAAAAGGAGAGAAAAGAGAGTGATGCATCGAGGAGACGGAGAAGAGCTCGCGAGGCGGAAGGGGCTCTGGCCGGAGGGTGGCTTTCGCGGGGTTCAGAGAATGTGGGACGTCGAACTCTCCAGGACGGAACTCGAGCAACCCCCCTTCCTCGCAACGTATCTCAGCCCTCCTGGAAGTGCATACTATGCACGTATGCACACGTATGCACACGTATTTGCACGTACGCGAGGAACGGCCTGCAACCCCTATAGGCCACCTTTGTTTTGATCACGTTGCACGCTGAACCCACTGCCGCTTCCTGTAGATAATGCCTATAGAAGAACTAGGATGCACTTGGAACTATATACACGTACAGGCCTAAAAGTGGAAACTAGTCCTACCCTCCGGGGACATCGTCCCTTAGCTCGGAGGGATGGAAAAATGCTTGAGATTGACCCTCTGCTTGGAGATCGAGTAGGAATATAATTTCTGGCGGATGGACGCGATGGATAAGAGTACCGAGTGGCGCGACAGGACGGAGCGTCATGGCGGAACGATGACGATGATGATGATGTCCCGTGGAGTCTAATTTTAGGTCGCACGAAGACAAGGGGACAGTCGATTGGCCCCAGGGAAAACGCTCGTCTGCCGAGACGCGATAATCCATCCTGTGATATTATAATCGGATCATTCGATTGATCGATCAAAGTGGCCTGGGTGACGTCATGCAGTACGTAGCACGTAGCGCGAGATCCACTGGCTCACACGTCTCTCCGTGTGAACTCATTCTGCGATACACACGTTAGATCCCTCGAGCCCTGCGATCCCCAGCCAAGGCAGCCCCGTCCGCCTTCCGGCAGCTTCTTCGCTACACGCTCCTACCTACCCCAAGGTTCGATCCATCGAACTGTGGGCTAATTGTTTGCAATAAAATAGCCCTTGATGAAGGAGAAGACTGCTTCCATCCCAGCAGAGAACCATCGAGAACCATCGAGCACAAGCTATCCCGATCGCGCGTTCCGACCCCTCGAACTACTCGTCAGATCGAGAAAACTGGCCCTCAATTGCAAGCTCAGTCATCTTGAGCTACCAAGCCCCGAAAGGCTGCTCCAGCAGCCTCCCGTAGTCATACGATCTGTCGTAGAGTCATTCAGTCAGTCAGTCAGTCACCTTCTCAACCTTCTCAACCTTCTCAACCTCCCCGACTCGTTGCGGGGCTGAGAGATCATGTTGCGGAGGCGTGCACAATTGCACATCGTGCGGGCTTCGGTAGTCAAGTCATCCGAACCGAACCCGCAACGCTGAACGCTGGCTACGTTGGTTCCATCGGTATCCCATACGCGCCTGTACCTAGATAGATCTCATTACACACATAGCTGTGCATGGAATGTGTGTGCACGCTTCGCGAACAACCCCCGAGCGGATTTATTTCACCTTAGATCGGATAGAATAATAAGGTTTCATTCTTTCCGTAGAATATCAGCCTGACAGCCTCTACAGTCTACGTACTTGCAACCCCCCTCGGGCAGCCATTACTTTTTCCCCATTTTCCTCATATTTACCTGTTTTTTAGCCGGACTTTCGCGACCGGCAAATTCAAAGCCCATACAATTCGAGATTCAGACTTTTCAAGCTGCCCCTTCTTCGACTGCCCTCGACGCTGTGAAAAAATGTTTACCCGGGTCTCTATTACCCAGAAAGTGTCCAAATGGAATTATAACTCGCGGGCGTCTTGGCCTAATTCCCCCCACATTCTCTTTACTTCTTTCTATCTACTCGTTTAGGGCCGTTTCAATAGACTTTCCAGCTCTTGCGGAGACAACCGAATTCCTCTGGCGAGGTTCCTCTATGCGTCTCAGGCTCGTCACTTTCTCTCGTCCGAAGCAAAGCCCGGCTTCGGAAGGCGAAAGAGGCTCGTCGTCGTCGCGCGAGGGGGGCGCGAGGGCTGAAAAGTGCGAGGAAAATGGTGGAACAGCCGAGAGAGCTAGTGGAAGAGAGTCAGAGAGGTGGCACGCGCAATGCGGGTATTGATTCACGGCGGCAGCAGGCAGGCGCCCCCGAGACTCGACTCGACTCGACTCGACTCGACTCGACTCGACTCAACTCGTTCTTCCCAAAGCTACGGACCCGCTCGAGCCACCGGGACGGCGCTAACCTTTAACGGCGTCCCGAGATTCTGTCAATTTTCAAAATGACCTGTTCAGCCAGCAGCCAGATCTCCGTAAGGCAAGAGGCCAGAGTTCGGTGTCGCGGGAGCATCCATTAATGCATTTCATTCGAGTGGCGATGATCGTTGCTCTCCTGAGCTCTTTTCCTAAATACTAGATTAGCAATGGCCACGTGCATAGTGGAAGAGTGGAAGAGGACTGGATCGTCCGATTGGACTTGAAGAGGCTGGGGCCACTTAACCCCATGAGAAACGTTAATTAGATCTAGTAACGAGCAACGACAGAGGCCGTGCTAAAAATATAAAATAATGGCCAAACAATCCAAGTCTGATCGATAGCACCAAGACCATACGGTGTATCCGCAGAGTACGGACCTCTGGATACATTGGACTTTAATAGGGGCTGCAGTGCTGACACCATTTTACACGCTGAAAAGACACGCTACGGCCTGGCCTCGTTTATCACGCTACGATTCCCAACAATGGATATGCTGAATTACGTAGATTCTTTAAATTCTGATCATCAAAGGATCAAAGGTGCTCCGACGCTCATACTTTCGCAAGGTAAAATCAGCCGAAACGGTCGAGAGGTAAGCGCGAACGGACGCATCGAGTTTCCCTCGTCCAATGTCAGCGTCTTCTTGCTCTGTACCATAGGGGGATGCTGCGAGTAATGAGAGAGCTCTTCTCAATGTCGGTAACCATATCTATGCCCTGTTAAACCGACGGAGGGATCCTTCTTTGCCGACCGAGAAGCTACTGTACCTGCGCGGGCTACTCTGATTGTGATTTGTGAATCCTCTGCAGCGAGCAGCAGCATAGTGGCTGACATGTAGGTAGAAGTAACGAGCGAGCGAGCTGCAACTCGAACTGTCGGCAACTTGAACGGCAGATAACACGCGTAAACTGATAAAACAGAAAAGTCGAACCCCCAAAGATAAACTCTGTTTGAACTCACATGATGTCGCCGAACTTGAGCCTGGTCTGTATAAGTGCACAGCTCTTGTGGTCACTGGTGGTAACAGCCCTGCGTCTCCTCGTGTACCTGGGGGCATCGGACGGCACCATGTTGGCATCGGTCCCAAAACCTGGGACACCGGGAGGAGCACCGTAGGCAGCACCGAGGCCCGCAGCACCCCCACGCACCAGCGGGCTACTGCCTCGCCGACGCGTAGACACGTGCCGGCCTCCCACGCCGCCCAGCATCCTGAAAATTTATCAAAAACTTCATTTACTATCAATCACAATAATTATCTTATTTCTTTTAACTGATAATCCTACGATTACATGAAAAGTCTGAGTTAGGCTTTTTCGGTCGCAGTCTCGAGTCGACGCACCTGCGTGATTCCCCTTCGTTTCTGAATTGATCTTATTCGCGTAACGGGAATCTCAATGCGATTCCCAATGAAGCACACAGAGACGTTCCGAATCTAATTCACGTCACTGGACTTATTTGCGGATTTCCTGCCGCAAATAGATTCCGGCTTCCTTCTTTTATTCTTAAAGCCCTGTTCGATCGACGTGTCTCACAAGTGTCCATCCATCTGTCCATCCATCGGGAGACCCCACGCTCGATTAATTTCTTCTTCTCTCGATGCTACCGAAGGGGCAGAGACGGGAGCTTAGATCCCAAAGGCATCGAAGGACAAAATTTCCTCCTCGGAAGGGAACAAGGAAGTCGGGCAAAGCTAGAAGGAAACTGAGGAAGGAAGTGCCGGGTACGGACAAACAGACAGACAGACAGAGAGAGAGAGAGAGAGAGAGAGAGAGAGAGAGAGAGAGAGAGAGAGAGCGAGAGAGAGACCAATGAGGATACGTGAGACTAATGCATCGTACAGATGAGAGGAAGGAAGTTGGGCCTATATAATAAATTTCGACAAGTGGAAAAGAAGAAAAATGCTGAAACAATCCCGGAAACTGATCGCACAAGATTAATTAAAGATTCCGAGCATCGAATTCTCGAGTTTTTACGAATCAAAGGGGTAGAGACCCTTCGAAATGGACTTTTTCCCTTTAATCCCGAACCAACACACAAGCAGCTGCGCTTCACGCCGGAGAATTTCTTTCATTTTCCTTTTTCTCTTTTTCCTGTCGTTCCAACGAATTCAAAGATTTTACCAAGCTTTACCCTTTTTTATTTCAATTTCCCATTCTTTTTAATTGCGCTCTCTGCGGGTTTCTCCCGAGGCTCAGCCCTCTGGTAAAAATGGCGAGTAGCAGCAGCAGCAGCAACGAGTCTCCGCTAATCAAATTGGATAGGAGAACCGGCGAAGCTCGTGTGTGTTTGCCAATTTCATCATCGCAAATTCCAGGTCGTATCAATCGTCCAAGAGCTCACAGCCTGACGAAACCGATCGCGGTACTGCTAACCTTCCGGTCCAACACACACGCGCGCACGCGCACACACACACACACACACACACTGCAGCTAGGAAATAAATTATTTCACTGGCAAGCGAATCGAATCAGCCCAAAATTGCCTTCCGGTTCCTCACACCGACGTCTCTCGACGACACAAGAGTCCTTCACAACGCAATCATTGTTCGCGAAGAAATGGAAAAAATTCTTTGCTTCTCGAATTGCGAGCGGGTCGTGCCAAATTGTGCGAAATTGTGGGAAATTGTGGGAAATTGTGCGAGGTTGCGCGAGATTGCCGGAGGAGCTGCCCAGAATAATCAGCCTCGCCATCGTAATTTTCTTCGTTACTCGACACGTTGCTTTAAAAATCTGGCGCAGCCGACGGCTGACATTCCAGAAGGAATGATGGGATAATTAACTCAAAGTTCCCACTGATCAGAGCAATAAGCCTGAAGGATAGTTCTCCTAAGTATCTCTTATGGCTGCCGACCATAAGAGCTCGACGTATGCACGTGGAAGCGCCAAGCGCCAAGCGCCAAGCGCCAAGCGCCAAGTGACAAGTTCGCTTTATCATTACCAGTTGCTCCGACTTGGAGTCAGTTCGAGTATCTGCTGGGTATACGTATTCTAGTTAGATACAGTTAGCTCAATAGCTATAGTGAATGTATAGGAGAAGGAAGCACTTGGATTCTGTTTCTTGCGGTGCGGATGTGCACTTGGAAACTCAGGCTGGCAACTGCAAGTGCCAGGAGGCAAGTGCGGCTGGCTGCCTTCTGGATGCGTAATGAATGTACATACTGATTATTTGGCGAGTCCTAAAGTCTCATACGGATTCCGCTGATTCGATGCTCAGCATGAATAGTACACGTGGTGGTGGGGTCACAGGAGGGAGTAGACACGCATGTAGGACACACGTGCAGTACCATGCACATTTGCACGAACATTCATGGGGAGGGGGGAGGGGAGTAGACAGGGCAGAGACAGCTGCCTCTGGGGATCCATCGCGGAGATTTTAAATTTCCTAATAACAACCTGTTGCTAAACACCTCGAGGTAACTCGCACTCCTTGTGCCGGGAGGAGCCGCAGCGGCGGCGGCGGCGGCGGCGCCTTCGCCACTCATCCCTGTAGCAACACTTGGGGGGGGGGGGGGGGCAATCTGTCTCATTTCTATCCTTCTTTCGTTACGAGCAACTTCCTCCTCCTACCTCCATTTTTACTTCGATTCCCAGGAAATCGAATAACAGGACGCACCCACCTCCCATCTCTCAACCCTCCCCCCTTGCTCTCTCGACCTCTCGCCCTTAGCTTCCTAGCGATAACGATAGTTGACGCTCCCTGGGGTGAAGTGCCTACACTCTATATAGGAAAAGGAGAGGAAAGAAAATTAAGAGAAAAAAAAGCAACGAAATTATCATCGGCAAGGGATGAGCCAGTTAAGCCCATCAATTCACTCGATGCATCGAGGCTGAGGCGTGTTTTACCTAAAAGGAAATGAAATTCGATCGAAGATATTTCATTGCGAGACGGGTGTGAACGGGTGCGGGTGGGTGGCGGTGGGTGGCGAAGGGTGGCGAAGGGTGGCGGTGGGTGCAAGCAAACCCAGAGCAATGACTGACGTGAAAATCGATCTTCCGCGCGAGGCCTCTTCAGGGGATAAACTACCACTGAGCAATTAAACTTCGACCGAGGCGTCCGCAGACTCTCGCTCCGCCGCGTTATTACAAGACTCCGCCATTTTTACTTTCACTGAGAGAGAGAGAGAGAGAGAGAGAGAGAGAGTTGCCGTTACTCCCTAGATATTCGGAGCTTGCGACTTGGTACGAATACGAGCTTCCGGCACGGCGTCTCGACCGATCGTTTATCCTCTTCCACGTAGTCGTAGTCCTGATTATTGTTATTGTTATCTCCGCTCGGGCAAAAATCGATTTGCACGCGGATGGCGAGCGGCGAGCGGCAGGTGGCGGGTGGCGGGTGGCGGGTGGCGGGTGGCGGGAGACTATCGAGTGCGAATGTCGCACGTGCTGGCACGTAAACCTACAACTGGCCACGTAAACTGATGATTAATGTCGCCGGCAGGTCAATCGCGTGCAGTTCTTTGCAGCTAAATGCACCATCCAAGCAAGTGGCTAAGGACAATCTTAACCAGCCAGTCGCGCATATGGGCTATGCAGCTCCGCACTGCATCGCTGAAGCTCAGTAAAAAACGAACCTGGCATAGCGCGATAAGAGGATCTCTAGCAACTCGAACACGCTTCATTTTTATTCTGCAGAAAAGTAAATACAATAAATACTGCGAGACTGGCGCCACGAAACCCACGGAACTGCGATTACTCGAAGAAGAAGCCTCCTGCTGTTACTCCTGGTACCTGAGCTTCGACCAGTTGCATAATTGATGTAAGCGATCAAGCTGCTGGCTCTCTTTAATTCCATATTAAGGAATACGAGAGTCTTGCCTGACTGACTGTCAGGTGTCGCGTGACGTCAGCAGGTATTTTCGAATTTCATTCGTGGCTCCCAAATAGAGAAAATGACTCTGGCGTGCACCTTCCTCTTGAGGTTGACGATGCACCAGAATCCGCCTGTATGTTGGCTGTGAAGCTGAGAAAGTTCGAAAAGTGCGAAAAACTCGGGAAAGTCGAGAAACTCAGCAACCGGAAAAGTCCTAAATAATGATTTACTTCTTTCCGCCTGCGTCTACATAGGTCGACTCGAAATTCTTCCACAAAGGATTCCTGAGGATGATTCAATTTTCACATAATCTTTCCTTTCCGTTCTCCTATTTCCTTCCTTTTCCTTCCTTTTCCTTCCTCCTGTCAGAGCGACAGCCTGATCAATCATCCGCTTTCCAAGACTTATCTCTGATAATTAAACAATCCCGCGCAATTTATTTTGACTTATACATTATTTAAAAGTAATCTCCAATTCTCTCTTTCTCTGGTTGCCTCTCCGCCGCAGCCACGGAGTCAGGTGTCACGAAAGGAGGACGCATTTGTTGCACCGAGAACGGGAGGCTGGAAGGAAGATTTTATAAACGAGCGACGGCGATCAATTCCACCGTGGAAAACACCCCGAGCTCCTTTCGCTACCGAGCATTTTACTTAACCTGACTCGTCTAGACGCATCCGTTCGCAAGTGCAAAGTGACACCTGTTGGAGAAATCGGGAGGAGCAAGATGAAGAGTCTCCTCAGCTGAGCTGTCGGAAGCTGCTAGACGTTGCCACGAACCAGCACCAAGACGCTGGTCGGTAGGTTGACCCCAATCCCCCGGTTGCATCCCAGAGCTGATGAGCTTATGAGCTGATGAGCTGATGAGCTCACGAGCGGAGGTCCAACCAGCCCGAAGACTCAGCTGCCAAGGATTTCCCGAGAGAAAGAAGCTTCGAATTCTCGCGAGGATATTTCGTGTCGAACAGAGCTGCTAGGTAAATCGTTGGACGCCGAATATTCGCATGCACCGTGTGTATATAGAGACAGACACACACTCGACGTACTCGCACAATGTTGCGGTCGAAGATCAATTCTCAAGAGGATCGAGACATTCTTTTTTGTTAAAGAGATACGAATCTCGACTTTATTATTTGCAACGCGCGTCGATCGATTAACTATCGATGCTCTTTAAACTCACCGCTCATTGTCCATGTAATTCCACAAAGACTTTTTACTCCGACCTCCTGATCGCTATCTACTCTTTGAGCGTTCGAGCAACTACTATCCGTCACCCGGGACAATCGTGATAAGAAGCCCCGCTTAAAATATCGATTCGAGCCTCATTTTAACGCGCGCTCGGCAACATTTGCCTGACCCAACCTCTAATAGCGTGGCGGAGGGAAAAGCCGAATGGATTTCCACCCAGCTCATCTCGAATCGGACGATTCATATTTCGATCTCCGATCCAGTCGATGAACTACATAAAGGAGCGTAATGGCGCTCGACTTCGGAACGCAGCGGTATGAACGTAATTTCGAGTAGGAGGAGCGATGTACGTATGTATAGGAGATAAGGATCTTCCTCGGACTCGAGACTCTGCCTGAGAGCCGGAGCAGTTGCCGATCTGCGACGAACTACTCTTAATTCCAGAAGTGCGCAGGTCTGGTTAGTAGTTAGATCTGATTCAGCTGGGTCAACACTGATGCGCTGTAGCGATTCTGCGACTTGAGTCAAAAGGACTGAACGAAAGAAAAAGAAAAGGAAAAAGAAAATACTCGGGCGCACAGTGTGGAATTAGTCCTGGGGAGTCCTCACCTTAGTAACAGGACTGTGCGATTAAAAGCAGGCCAGGGGGAGGCAGACTCGGCTGCTGGAGCACCCTCGGAAATTAGTTTGTCTCCTGCTGTGAACCATGAGACCGGATCGGAAGCTCGAAAGCTCGGAAGCGCCTGCCCGGCATTATTACAATCCCGGCACCGTCGCCGCCCCTGTGTGCCTACCTACATATGTGCACCGCCTTTACGCTACACTCTACACACTCTGGACACATATGTCTGGCATGTAATAGAGTTGTGTAGTACATGGTAGAGCAGCTATACACGGTGACACGTAAGAAGCGGCTGCCGTCTTCCCGGGTCCCCGAGTGTCTTTGACCTTCTCGGCTCCTGTTGGAGATGGAGCGAAAAGGGCCTTAACTTTGGATCACTGGCATTTCGTAATAGAGCGGTACTCTGGGACTGTCGCGGGCCCAGAGCCCATAGAGATGGGAGCAGGAAGAACGAATCACTGGGTATAGCAAAATTGAAAGCTTCGAAGCTTCGGCTAATTCATATTGTTTCCTTATTCGAGCCTGATGCGGTTATAACGTTTTATGGCCCGTGGGAGGTAACACCGATACAGCACAAGGAAGGCAGCCATGATAAATTTGGTCCACCCGGTGTGCAGATTCCCGTACAGGCTGAAACCGTAATAGACGTAGGGAGACGTAAGGACACCCTGTTGCTGCTATGGATCAAGCAGTGTGCTCTATGTGTAGCGAGCGTGTAGCCCGCTGGACCCAGGTTCACATCGCTCTCTCTCTCTCTCTCTCTCTATCTCTACATATATATATCTATATATGTGTAGAGGCTTTTCTCTCCCAATATACACACGCGCATAATACTCTATCTATATATGCGCGTCATCCGGGACTCGAACGACCGAGCGACCGAGCGATCCGATAATCTCGCGCCCGGTGTGATCTGTGTGATCTGTGTGATCTGCGTGATCCGTGCGCTCGGTGCGCTCTGGATTGACAGGGACGACCGAAACTGTCCGATCGATTTCTTCTGGAGATCGAAGCTTCGCACCGAATTAACTTGCTGGAAGTCATTAGGGGGTCTTGGGTTCTCAGGAAGGGGAGGAGAGAACCGGAAAAGGACGACTTAGCTATATTTCTCTTATTCTTTTTGCTCGTCTTCTTTTTCCCTAATCTCCGGAGATTATTATGATGATGATGATGATCTTAGCCAACATGAATTTTTGCAGCAGTTTTATGTCATTTTTCCAGGCTAATTTCGAGAGGATCGTCATTTGAGAAGGCTTTGAGAAGAATGCCAAAATCATGATTTATTCTCTCTATCACCTCAATCATACACAGCGTGGCGGATCGTGAAGACGGACATTCCTGTGCCTGATGTAGGCGTCAGCCGATCGACTGCAGATTTTAACGAGCTTTTAAACAATGACGAGCATAATTCTCTAACATTTATTTGATCCGGGAGAAACAGACGCTTTGCCACGCCCTCCGTTCCAACGTCGACGACTGATTTATGCACCAGTTAGGCTGCTTCTCTACGTACACGATCCGAGGAACTAAGAAAAGGCCGAATCCAGGCAGAGCGCGTCGGAAGAAAAGTGGCTCCGAGCGGAAGAAAGAGAAAGTAGCGAAAATTAAAAGATTTAGAAGACAAATAAGAAAAAGATCAAATCAATGGTCGGCCGCGCGATCTGCAGAGGCGCAGTCAACCGTTCGACATCAAAGATCTTCCTATTAATCAGCGGCGGGTTGTTCACAGGCAGCCTGAGAGATTCGCGGGGGTTGCGGAGAAATTAAAGGGAAGTAACGGGGGTGGGGGCCGTCTTTGTCTTGGAAAAACTTTGCGGTCAATATTCTATATTTAATTAGTTTCACAAGGGCTGGAAGGGTGGCTGAATCTAGGTAAAAAAATATAAATAAAATTAGCTGACAGTTCGGGGGCCACGATGATTGGTCCACGAGGCAGCCTGACATTTCTTATCTCGGATAACTCAAGTTCCTTGGGAAGGAAGAAGAAGCTGCTACACTCGGAGAGTCTCTTGTTCCTTGCATCTGCAACAGGCTGTGGTGCTTTGGCACCTTAGCCCACGGGGCTTTTCTGCCGCATAAACAATTTACCTAAATTCCGAATTATTCGGGCGTCGCTCGCGTCCGCCTCCCCCCTTTGATCGCTGCTATCCAATATCTATGTATCTCACTAATTGTAAGTCAGTAGCAGCAGCAGCCCGACCCTCCGTACGGTTGATTGCGCCAGGCGCGAGGCTCCTCGAGGCTCCGCCAATACGCGTCACGGGATTTCCTCAACCTCGAGATTCTGGAACACGCGCCGAGCGATGAGAGTGGGAGGTGGGGCGGGGAGACACGGAGGGAACAACCAAAGAAAGGAGGGAGGAGAATCTAAAAAATAGACGGTTGCCAGGATTTACTGGGGCGTAAAAAGGGTTGAGGAGAACCGATCAATTAACCGGGATGGCCTTACACTTGACTTTAAATACTTGGATCTTCGAGCGATCGCCGTTGCGTGTAGCGAGATAAATAATCGCGCTGGTCACAAATTCGAGAAAATCGCGTGGCGCTAAAACGCCTTGGAAGAACAATATAAATCCTATATCGTTTACTTGGCGCGCACAGGATGAAGCAACAAGTTTTTATCGGGTATCGATTGCAGTTTCCAGCGACGCGCAGCCAGTCGTCTCGGGGGACGAGAAAAGATAAAACCGGAAGACAATCGCTTTAGGTGCCTTGGGGGATGGAAGAAGTTCGAGACCAAATCAAAAGAGAAACAAAAGACCCTCCGAGATATTTCGTCCCGTCTATTTCGTCTTCCTCTACCGAGTATGGAAAAGCCTTCCTCTCCCTCCCTCTCCCTCCCCCAACGACCCTCCTGTCAAACTTCAGCCCGTTTACCAACGAACCAATTAAAGTCTTTGTTACTTCCTCTCCGTTGCCGAGCTTTAATCTCCATTAGTTTCTTTTGGTTTTCCCTTTCTTTCTTTTCTTTGATTCCTTCGCTTCTTTTCGCACGATCCACACCTTCTGATCCGATCTGATCGAGGCAGTCAGGCAGTCAGGCAGTCAGGCAGTCAGGCAGGCACGGGCAGTGAAGTCCTCGGATCCAGCGAATTGACCTGCCACGTAACCCGCTACAGTTACAAAAGTTGCGACTCGCATCTATTCTCCCAAGAGGGTGCGCCGGAGAAGACGTCGGCGTCTGGTCGGCGTCTGACTTTCGAGTCTGGACAACACGAAGCCGCTGCCGGAGGTTCGCCGTAAAGAAGGAAAAGGCGGTCGGTGCTTTAGGCGTTAAGGCTGACTTCGATGGTTGGCGTGAGTATTATCTGAATTCTAGTCCGCACGCTAGGAAGTTAGAGACCTGCGAGCTTCTCTATTCCGCTGCAGAGTATAGATATACGTGCGGATAACCGAGCCTTGGATATATCGAACCCAGCCTAACCTAGGAGAATCAGCGGCGAACACAATTATTCCTGCGGATGTATGTAGCGTGTCTGAAGGCTCGAGGCTGCTGATACTTGACCATGTCGATATACCCGGTGTCGGTTTTCAACTTGGAATTTACCAAATTTTTTCTATCTTTACGAAGGACGTTTCATTAATTATTTCCTCAATTAGCCTTAAACATTCATGAGGAAGGTTCAAATTTCAAGGGCCGCAGACTTATCGTAATAACTTTATTAATCTTGCATCGTTCGTTAATTCAAGATCAGCTCGTTCGATCAAGAGGCGAGTCGTTCTATCGAATTATTCCTCGGTAATGAATTATTTAGGGATGAATTTGTCACCTGACCGCGTTCTTCACAGTTCACAGTCGAACAATGCCACACGCGTGTGTGCGCGGTATGTCGGCTGTCGGCTGTCGGCTGTCAGCTGTCAACTGTCAACTGTCAGCTGCCAGCTGCCAAGAGGGCAGAATAAAATTTTAAATTTTTATCAGGCTGGCTGTATTTGGATATTATATGCGAATCGGAGATCCGAAGGCAAATGTCTCTCGATAAAGGCCATCAGCGCAGCAACCCTTGCAACAGGTGGGGGCCCCCCTTCACCCCCCCCCCCCCCCACATGGCTCGGCACCCTTGACCTCTTTCGTATTCGCGGTACTCATGTGCACAATCAAAGGGGGTTTCGGTTCGCTGCCTCATCAATCTGAATATCGAGTGTCAATTACGGCTGATTGGACACGTATCGATGTGTTCCGAATGAGCACCTGAATAACGCAGGTGTGCGGGCGCATTGGGCGCGTTGCTCGGCAGGTAACCTCGTAATGTTCATCCAGTTGGATTTCATCGAGCGCTATTCTTCCCTCAGTTCAGAGGAAGAGAGAAAAAGCGAATAAGGCTGGCGAAACAAGAAAATCGTTCAATCTCTAATCTACTTGCTCGGAGATTTAATCTACCCTGTCGAATGTTTCTACTTCGAAGTCTGCCCCGTAAGCCGAGATTAGCCGAGAATCCTGCCACCGAAAATACAGCCTCCCTCCTCGCCATTAAAATACCCGAGAAGCGCCTTGCCAAACGCAACCTCCTGCTTATCGTGTTATTCATTTTCTAATCAAAAGAAAAAGGAGAAAAAGGGTTAAGCCGCCCCCCCCCCCCCACCGTTATCCGAAAGTATTCAGAAATACAGTTTGCTGTTTTTTTCACTATTTTCCGGTCCCACCCCTGTGTACATACAAGGCGCATCGTCAGCTGGTTAATTAGAGATGCTTAGATATACACAAAGCCACAGACACGTCGACTACACAGCTCGGACATATTCGGGCCAGTTAATCGTTTAGGCTCTTCGAATTAGAGCAGAAGGTCGAGTCGAGGAAAACGTTAAAGTCGCTAGACTAGGGTGACTTTATACGGACGAATAATGAATTTATGTCAGGCACGTGAGGGGACCAGATCAGTCGAGGCTACTCGCGGTCTTGGGGTCTTGGGGTCTTGGGGTTTCGGGCTTTTGGGCTTTTGGGGTTTTGGGCTTTTCGAGAGGCCGAGCCGAATTTTTAAATAGACGTGCTCCGAAATACCAAACAACGGATTGAAATTGTGGACAGGCGCAGCCGCGTGCCGGCGCGTAAGCCTCGCATCTCGAGGATTCCCCAGACTGTACCTTTGGCACTCAAGTGGAGCCGTGTAGCTTCTCTATCGAGCCAAGTTGTATCTCTCGGTACACACAGGGCCAGCATAATGGGGGTTGGAATAGAGTTGGAATCCAGTCGGAACGAGACGGCGGCTTTCTCTTCTCCTCCAGTCTTTAGCGCAAGATCCGCCAACCGAATCGAAGGGCCCGAGAGCCTCGAGCTGCTTTCACTGTACTTGGCCAAACGTACTGCTGCCATATTCAGATTATTATGCAATCAATACGTTGACTACAATCATAATAATACAATACTAATAATGTTAGCATTAAGTAGAGAGAGAGGGAGGGAGAGAGATAGAGAGAAAGGGATAGTTTTGAAAAGCTGTCTTCGCTATCGTCAAAGATCAAGGAACTTTCATATCTGGCTGACCCCCCCCCCCCCCCCCCCC
>JASANN010000179.1:0-55672 GCA_031762395.1 Calameuta pygmaea | reverse complement strand
GGGGGGGGCGGGGGGGGGGGGGGGGGGGGGGGGGGGGGGAGGGGTAGACTAGCTCAGTGGCTGTGCTTCGACTTCCACCCCAAAGTGCGAAAGGGAGAGAAAGCACGCGTAACGGGAAATTCGTGGATCGTAATTCCTGGTTAGGCTTGTCTGAGTGTAAAAACAGTACTGAATCCGGACTCCCAGGCTCGGGGTCCGTCGATCGATGCCCCGGGCACGCTCTATATATAGCCTCCCTGTACTCTCTCCTGCTGACGGATCTCAGGGCAACCTCCCTCCTGGCAACTGCGCTCCTACCCTTAACCGACTCCTCCCCCTGTCGACAACTCTGACACCATCCCCTAGACAGGCCGCCACCTCAGACACCCCAGCCAGCCTGCTGCTCCTGTACTTTTTGTAATCTTCTATTTTTCTACCCTGAATCGACGCGGAACCCGCCCCTTAGATCGGTCACGTCTTCCTCTGGTTATCTTATTGTCTTATTTTGTCATTCTTTCTCTCAGTAGCGACAGAAAAAGCAACAAAGTACCAGCCCCATCAAGCCCATCAAGCCCATCAATCCCATCAGCAGCAGCACGAGAGATCCGCGCTCCGACGCCTCGCAAGAGCCGAGGGTGGCCAACAGGTTGGCGTCCCGAGGAGCAACAGGGAGCGCCGGCCGAGAGACGCTAAACTAGAGGGAACTACGGCAGCTTCCGTCTCTCTGGAGTATAGTATCCCATGTGGTATAGGGTGCGAGTAGGATAATCCTTTGTTTTGGGGGAATCAAGCAGAGGACGGATGCTGTGTGGGCGAGCAGGATCAAGAGGAGCAGACAAATTTCGAAATGAGTCGACTCCCCCGTTGGCGCTCTTGGTCGCGAAAAGTGTCGCGTCGGCCCAGGCCCGAGAATAAAAAAGAAAGGAAGAAAGTTAGCTGGCTGGACAAGTGAGAGAAAGTAAGAGAAGTAAGGGGTTGGGAGATGGGGGGGGGGGGGGCTCTTCGTCAGTGACTCTCGCGCGTTTTTACCTTTTTTCAGATTCCAGACTAATGGATTCGTGTTCCTTTTGAGCGTCAGTACAGTCGGCACGATATACATATATTTTTGAGGCTTCGAAGGAAATCACAGCGGTTCAATGGATACCGGTTATTAGCAGCTTACCGGTATTATTACGAAACTACGTAAATGCATGCCTCAAATGGTGCGACATCATGCGCGCAATTGTCTCTTTGACATTACCTTGATATTTCGACCCACGTTCTCTCTCTCTCTCTCTCTCTCTCTCTCTCTCTCTCTCTCTCTCTCTCTATCCCTCTCCTCCTCATTGGCTTCAGAGCTGACTGACTTTCTCTCTCCGCCAATCTCTCTGACTCCTAGCTAGCTCTGTCTCGCAGGCCAATTTAGTCCTCGGCACACTGGACTTCTGGACATCAAAGAGTTGATTACAATGTTGGGGCTGAAGCCTTATACTAGCCAATGTGGTATCAAGCAGATATACATATACACAAGCATGTCTGGGCCACGTACTGGGTGTACGAAATCGTAATGGTTCTCGGCTCTCCCTTTCTCTGGGTGGATTCTCGCGTCTCTACTCTCTCTCTCTCTCTGGGTCATGGACCATGACGAATGCTCCCACACTCTCCCGGGGGGTCGTAACAGCCTATTCAGCGAGGTCGCAGCTTTTTTCCCGAACATTGAATAAATCGTTTGGATACGATAACGGCTCTCAAGCTCGGATAAGGCTCCCGTAAAATAGCTCAGTAGTTGATAAGCTCTTCTACACCCCAGGAGATACGAGAGTAAGCTCCGTTGCTGCCCATATTACGCTACATCATATCCACCCCCATGTGTCAAAAACATATAAAGCCACAGAGGCGTCTCACATCTTCCATTCGCACAAGGAGAGCTTGACAAGTCATTCCTCTCTCTCTCTCTCTCTCTCTCTCTCTCTCTCTTTTTCTCTTTCTCCACCCCCCCCCCGTCTCTCTCCTCACATTCGTCCTCATCCAACTGCATTCGTTCAGTATTTGTTGCCCTTCCTACTACCCCTCGAAACAATTCCCAAGTAGGAAAATCCACCTGTGCGCGCGACTCCGTGATAAAAGAGCCAAGAAAGAAAAGGAGCCAAAAAATAATAGAATCCAAGAGAAAAAGAAAGAGATACGCAAGCAAACGAACAACCAGTGTCCAAAGACCCGAAAAACCTTAGAATCGACAACTCCTTAAATTCGGCTCCTTTCACGTGTGAACGAAGAAATGGTGGAAAATTTTAAAGACACCCCTTAGGTGCCAGTGTTGAGTGTCCCCCGTCTTCCCCAACATTCGACCCAACCTGCCGGCTGATCCAATCAAACCGGTGTCCCAGTAACGTGACTACGGCTGGAGCTCCGGCAATCGGTTAAATCTTGCGACTTCCCGTTCATGTAAATTCGTCACGTGCGCGGAATGTTTTAAAGCAAGAAAAAAAAGAAGCAAGAAGTTTAGGTCAACACGCGGCCATTGGGTTTCGACTTTCCGACTCGGCAAGGAAATGATAGCTGTTTTCCATTTTACGTTTAATCCAGGGCTAAAATATTTCCAATCGCTGTTCTCGCGCAATGGGAAACGCGTGGATTATAAGCCCAATCGAATCCACCTATGTATTTCCAATATCAAACTGTGATTGACTATTGATTTCACACGCAATTTCACGACTCGTCACATTGCAGTTTGAATCTCAACGCGCCGACACTTTAAGGTCGCAAGTCGTTAAATTCACGCAGCCGTTGCGCTCCTTTATTTATCCAATGGAAATACGCAAACGCTTATAGATCATTCACTAATTGCTGTGACGCCCACCACCACAAAGGTCATTAATGGTATCACTATCGGTAAGTATTGTTAGTCAAGTGTTGAAGTTGAACATTCGACTCGAAGCGCTTCCGGCCGTCCTGCGGGAGAAAGTTTTTCCGAGAGATCTTTTAAAGGACAAGTGAAAGATGAAAGTAAAGGTGGCTGGTCATCTCCCTTGGCGCATCACGCAATTCGGCAATTGGTACTTTTCATCCAGACACCCGTTATGTGCTCCGAGCACGGACACGCAGTTGGGTGGTGGCCGCCACCACCGCCGCCGCCGCCGCCGCCCGGCGGCACCAGCCTGACAATTTAGCGGAGTCTTGCTTATGCATATAATACAGCTATAGAGACTACGAAGAAACTATAGCGGAGCCATTGGGCTATGTGCGCTTCGCACGTCACAAGCTTCCACAGCCCCCCCCCCACCCCCCCCCACCCACTGGAGCGTTTAAAACGATTCCGCGCGCGCGGCCACGCAACATTTTTCCTGCATGGTTTTAATGGTTTACGTGCAACCATCAACGCACCCCTCAACATTCTTCAGAGGACTGAACAAATATATAAAAACCAGCACCTCTGTCAAGTTGACCCCTCATTATGTAAATTAAAAAAAAAAAAAATTAAAATTTTGCTTTTTCACCCGGAAGAGTCCTAGAATTTCTGATAGTTTTCAGAAATAATTCTCCAAGTATAATTATAATAAAAACTGTTATTATTTTGTTTTAATTTGCATAACGAGGGGCCAACTCGACAGAGGCAAAACCAGCACATTAAAAGTAGCTCCTCCTTGCAGTTACCGGTCGATGTGAATAGCGCGAAAGCCATTATATCTATATAGCGGCTCTTTCTTTTTACTGTTCGCCATAAACTCACTCAACGATTGGCAGGTAATAATACTAATAATATATCAGAGAGAGAGAGAGAGAGAGAGAGAGAGAGAGAGAGACTGTATACCGGTATACTTCCGGTACCCTGGTGCACATAAAAATCTTCATAAACTCGAGTAACGGCGTCTCCCTTTTCCTAAACTTGAGTACAGATCGTTATACAGGATGTATCGAGATATTGATAGCTTCGGGACAAATCGAACGATAGAAAGGATTTCCTCGAAAGATTCACACGCGTCGCGTATAAGAAGCAATACGAGGGAGGCTTCGGACACGGCGATGCGGATTCTGCGAGGAGATTCGCCGCTTACGAATCTTTGCGCTGCCCTCGAGTCACCTTTGATTACTGCATTGTTGTGCATTCATTAATTAATAGCGGTCATTATATATTGCAAATAATAATTAGCCTGTCTAGCTATTAGGAAGGCGCATATCAAGAATCGAAATCCAGTATACAGATCAAGTCATTCTTCGGGGCCTCTAATAAACCCCCACATCCTGTCTTTATTCTTCTCTTCCTCGTAAATTTTTAAAAACACGAGATACGTACACGTCTTCATTAACATAAGTCCGATCGCTCGATTTTATATGGGTTCCATGCATGCACATGCAAGAGATTCGTCTTTATTTTGCGCCATATAAATTGCACCTCGTACAATCCGTACGGAAAATTATTCGAAAGGAGTCTCTTGATTAGCAGAGCAGACTCATCCCGGCGTAATTTAGATCGGAGTAATTAGCGAGACGCAAACGGTGATTCGATTTCGAGTGAAATAAAAAAGGGAGAGAAAAAGAAAATAAAACGGAAAATATCTCTCCGAGGTAACGAATTCCTTGACGTAGGGACAAAGTTAAACAAGACCGGCCACCTACATTTGCGAAATTTCTCCTAGTATTTTCATCGTGCCTTCTTACATTGAAATTTGGCTTTTTAGTTTACTTGCTTTTTTTCTCTTCCTTGTCTTTCAATTTTACTTTTCTTTCGTTACTCATACAGCTACCTAGTTCGAAAACGTTCTTTCTCTTTTCCCTACGTTTCTTTTTCCCTCTTTATTAAATAATAATTTTTTGTCACGATTACCCAATAGAGATTCACGTTTATCGAATTTTTCAAAGATATTTCTCGAAACGCAATTTTCTTTACGAGCGATTCAAAAAAGTGTGCGATACGAAAATCTCGATACTCGTTCGACATCAATCCAGCAAAGAATTTTCAGGCGTATTAAAAAAAAAAAACGTTATGAAATACTATCTTAGGAATGAAAGTAGTAACAGCAGCAATAACGTGAAATGTCAACGGTTTTTCTCTTGAGGAAAATTACTTGTTTTTTTTTTCTAAGAATCAAACGGCGTTCGCTATTTCTGTAATTCCAAAATTTATTTTCTCCTAATGAGAAAAAAGCTGCAAAGTTAAATGGCCAGTCGTGCAAGCAGAGTCTTTGAAGATGGAAAAAAAGTGGCGCGATTCCTCTCTTTACCGTAAAGAAAACTATTTTGTAGGGAAACATAATGAACCATTATGTGTGGAAGACGTAATAAGTTGCACTTGTCTAATCACCGGAGAATATAAATCTTCGTAAACCATACTTCATTTTTCAATAAAAATTCATTAAACAGAAATTTCGTCGATGCTTAAAATATTTTACCAACTGATTAATTAGACTCACCTTCCACTGTATCTCGTATGTTTAGCCCCACTACGGTGCTACGTAGCAAGAGGTTAGATCTATACGTCAGCTGATCATCTTAAATATTTCCTAGATCGATAATGTGTCGCAGCAACACTTCCAATGCACTTTCACTCAAATAACTCAAATGAAAATAGAGAAGCCTCATGGCAACGCGACTTCATGTAACTACAGCGAATGGATCTCACATATATTATTTAATAACGATGCGATGAACAGCAAGAAAACTTGTCTGAACCTTCAGCCCGATACCGGTGAAAAGAAAGAAAAATTATAATAGGAAGAAGAAGAAGAAAAAGCACCACTTGCACGCACTCAAAAACAACTACGGCTCTACGCAGCTACGCATAGCGCTTGCAAGCGCCTCGCGGTCGCTACACTAACTGCCGCTTTCAATTGAATTTCGAACGCCGTAACCTCCCGACCAATCGCCGGCCATCCGGTACATGCGCAACTTTGATGCGCAATGCTCTTTGACACTGTACGCCGATTTTTCATGTATCATAACATGTCGTGACTGGTCATAACGTATGTTTTGAAATGCTGCCGTCAACTTCAACCAACCTTCTCCCCGCCAACTTACTGACTGCAACTGCACTCCTTCCCGAGACTGAGAAATATTATAAATTTTATGTCTAGAAAAGGAATTCCTTTGGAACAAAAAATCCTTCAGCTTCTACAGCGTTTTTGCAATATCCTGCAAATAAGAGATATTTGACACTCCACGCAGCGCATTTTAAAGTACGAATCAAGTCCATCGAGTGGGAAACAACAAAATAGATTTTCAAATTGGACGCAGTGCTTAATAAGTCGTCTGCTTGAGAATCGCCTTAGCATCGCGTCAGTATTCCAAATTTTCCTATATGCATTAGTTTTATGTGGAGTAACGCAGCGATAGAAATTTATGACAGCTGATGGGTAGAATAATTAATTATATTTCAGGCAAAGGCAGCAACAATTCCTCCTTTAGCGAATATGGAAAAAGTTTAACGGTATAACAGAGAGAATAAAGCCTCCTGTAACCGATACCAGTACTGCCGTGAATAATTCGTCGCTCGACCCTTTTAAGACTGTTTAGTGAAATCCGGGGGGAGAACGCAGTCATCTTGTGACCGAACTTTTAAGAGAGGTGTAATGAGTTAATTAACGCGGAGAATTAAGGTACTGTTCGTGCTTACCTTTCGTTTAACGTTTACAGTCCAGTGATCCGCTATCCTTCACAATTTCTCAAATTTACTTTTAATTCGATCGTTCTTGACGAAGTGCCTCAACAGCCGAGCCCATGAAAGGGGAAGATTCAAGCTCCTGCTTGATGCTTCCTCTACATGTTGAGGAAATGACATCACGTCGTTACAATGAAAGATAGCCCTGTTGAGTAGGATCAATTCCGGTGAGAGGATTTAATCCGTTCGATGAATGTTATCGAGCGTCCCAGTCGACCGAGGAGGTTCTCAATGCCCCGAAGAGGGTCAATGATTTTATCGATTTTCCTTCCTTCGCAAAATAAACCCTTTAGGTTTATCGCGTGTCTGAGATTAGACCTTAGAACAATGGCCGTTTTGAAATGTCAAACATTAACCGCATATTGTATTTATGCAAGAAGTTCAATACACTATGAAGATCGAAATTGATGCTGATTTATTAGACTGTTGAACGACCTCCGTCGTCTTCATTTATTATTCTCTTCTGATTACATCAAGGGCTCGAATTACCACTCGTGATTGTATAAAAGAACTACAACTTTTATTATACAAAAATGCTGTCATTTGTACAAAATGGTGTGGCCTTACGTTCTATACACGGTACGACATCTTTGACGCAGTTTGCACTGACGTCGTACTGTCGAACACTAATTAACGATTGCCTAAAAGAACATTCTCGTGAACAAATAAATTGATAACGACAAACATGATTTTAATTTCATTCCCAATCCGCCGGCTCATCCTTGCTCGACATCTACTTGGCACGATGACACTGATGTAAGAAACTTGGCCTAACTGCCTCGCGTCCACTCCTCGTCCTTCTTCTATTTCCAATTAACAATCATGTACATTATGCCTAACAATTAGCTAAAAACTATTTCGGAAATTCACACCACATCATCATCATCATCATCATCATCATCCTCGTCGTCGTCGAGGTGGGGACTGGTACTGACATCTCCAAGAAGAAACGGAGATGAAAAAGAGTATGCCAAAGGACCTAGAGAAAAGTATTAAGAAGTAATTGCGACAAGTAGAAGAAAACAGGACACTAAATTATTATCTGGAATTCGAAGAAGAGCACTGCGCAATTAAATTTAGGCTCCCGTCACTTTAAACTATTAATTTTTTTTGTAAAATGACATTAGATCAGCCACCACTTTAAATTTACTATAATAGAAAGTCCCGGTATAGTTTTGATATCCAACCAGTTTCTTCAGGGCGTATAAAAATAATTGATATAAATTGAAGAGAATCGATAAGCAATTAGTGCACTCGCATACCGAAATCAACGTCAATGGCAACATCTGACCTAAATATATCTCTGATACAGAATTCCTGAAGAAGACGCGCAGAAGGAAAGAGACAGAGTCCAGTGAAAAATAATAAAATTTAGGAAAAAGAGAAAAAGAAATTATAAAGATCCAGATCGGCTTTACGCACTATTAATTAACTAATTGAATTCCAAAGTAATTAGGGCTATTGAGTGGCAAGCATCTCCTCCTGCTGGATCCTCCGACGATAATTATCCAGGGTGACTTGTATCGTCTTCTCGGAGTACCGGCAATTCTCAGCGCCGCAGGTGCACGTGAAGGACTTGCACTTTATTATCCAGAATTTCTCCCCGTAATCGAAGCTGAAAGCAGAGAATCACGTGTTGGACGTCTTCGGCAGGGCTGATCTATGTACGGCTCGTAGGGAGACACGGGTGCGCACAAATATGCAGACTATAAAATAAGGAAACACATAAAGACAGGAAGTCGATTCCCCCATGGACAGAGTAACGTATTGCGATCAACCGGAGAAGATAAAAAGAAAAAGATGCAGAACGTCCGTTTTATAAGTCATCTGGGTTTTATTGGCCAATCCTTTGACAGAGAATGGCCCCGAAATGAGTAGAGGACTTACCTTTCCTAGGCGCCTCTCGCATCTCTTTTATTGTAACTGTCATAGTAATCGAGTTTATTGCTTTTACCTGATAATGATCGCTACACTGCAATATCAATATACCGTGCGTTATTACACTTTCTGAGAACCGTTCATTTTTCTTGAGCCCTTCCTTTTATCAGACTCATCAAGAAGTGATGCGCAAGAAAAAGATACTTCAAAGAGAAATTCTCAAGCTATTTGCAATTACAAACGAGTTTTCTGCGACGCGACAAGGGCGACCCAAAGTAAAGCAAACGAAGGGATAAGATTTTATTAATATAAGAAACAATATCCAACAATATGAATTATTGTCTTGTGGAACGTAGGTTGATATGCTGGCGTCTATGTGAAATTGCGAATTTTTTTCAAATCGCTATTGATTAACGTACCCGAGCTCTTCGTCAGCCTCGATGTCGCGATTTGCGAAGAACGCTATCCTCGGGAAGTGCAGATCCTGGTGCTCGACAAATACGCGTACCGGAAGTAGATTCGGCGCACACGAGTGATTAATAAAACGGGCAAGATTTCCATATCGTCTGGCATCTATACAATAAGTCTCGCCATCCTGAATAGTTTTAAAAACATTGGGAAAAAAAAAAAAAAAAAAAACCCATTAGCAGTGTTGAAAATCGAAAATATTTTTCCTTAGAAATACGGAGTTTTCTCCAATAAATAAAACTCACTCTGTTATCCAAATCGAACAAATAGGAATCATCCTCTCGATGATCGGCCTCTGAATCAGATATTATCTCACCGATATACTCGCAGACGTAGGTTCCTTTAGGAATGTGGCGCAGTGTTCTCAATCCCCAGCCCTTTCCACTCGTCCTGAATAACTGAAATCTCTGGGTCAAGCCGTGCTGGACCACGCGATTGTTGCACGTAATACGATTACAGTCGCAGGCCTGATTGCACTCGAACAGCATGGGAGGATCTAAACCAGAGGAAACAAAAAAAAACATTTCTTCCTTATCAGCAACAAGTCTTTTTGTCCGTTGATAGTATCGTCAACAGCACCGGTTGTTGATACTTATATCGTATTGCCTTCAAGAAACGCATACCGGCGTAATTGAATTCAGGGATGAGCTTCCCTTCCTCGTCGTACCAACATCGTAGACTGATATTTCCACACAAACATTTTTCTGAGCTGCAATTGTCCTCGCAGCGGCATGACTGCAAAGACGTTATCGTGCGGTCGACATTGATATTGCTGGTGAAGCAATTCTCTGTTACGTAGAGGAAGTCCGTGGGTTTATCCTCAGAGTCGTACCCATTGACGCATTGAATGGGGTTGCTCTCCTTACCTCGTGAGATGTCACTAGTAGCAACCACAATTACAATTAACACCTAATAAGCGTCTACAAAATATCAAAAGGTAGGATAAGTTAGGGCCTACTCACTTTGTTAAAATTCTTACAGTCTTCTCCCACATGTGTTCCGATAATTCGTTGACTTTTGCATTCAATCGAAGAGCTGCCATAGTGTCTCCATCGGACGGGCAGCAATTTACCGCTGTCTCACCAGCTGCATTTAATTCGCCGACTTTAGCGCCACGAGCCAAGAGCAAAACGCTCACAGCATACTGGTCTTGTCTAGCTGCTATGTGCCTAAGAAGTGACGACGAGTGAGTATGACAAAGGTATCGTTGAAAAGGCTTACCATCGTCGGTACGTCAAGGATCTACTAACAATGGAGTGTCGCCGTGGACATTGACGGCATTCACGTCACAGCCTTCGTTAAGTAACAATTCAGTAATCTCAGAACTGCCACTGTAGGCGCTCCAGTGTAAGGCTATGTTCTGCTCGGCATCCCTGATGAGGGGATCGCATTTTTTCTCAAGAAGAAACCTTGCCACATCAGTGTGACAGAATTCGCAGGCCCAGATCAAGCTAGTCCAGCCACCATCATCCACAGAATCTGTCAAAAAAAAAAACATATTTGCATACCGATGTATCCAAAGAAAATGTTTATTAATCAAAACAATTACTCTGGCCTTGCTTCTTACCAACTAACGTCCGAGGAACTTTACATTCGGACAAAATAATTTGACAGACATCCAAATGTCCTGACTTGGCTGCCATGTGTAGTGCAGTCATACCATCCTCTCCCTTCAAAGTCACGTCCGCTCCTATCCTCACCAAGTACCTCACCACCTCCGTCTTGCCCTTGCTAGCAGCTAGCATTAAGGGGGTCAATTGGTTCCTGTCCATAACGTCGACCTGAGCGCCAGCCTGCACGAGGACGTGGACGCACGCCAAGTGTCCTTTATCAGCTGCTATGTGAAGACTCGTGCGGAGCGCATAATCCCGAAAGGAGTGATTCGCATTGTATCCACAAGCTAAGGGATGCACAGTTTATGAACAATTAGATCAAACAAAAATGAGCTCATTGGGCGCTCACCTAGGACATTCACCAACTTCTCCAGGTCGCCGTTCTTCACTGAAGTGTAGAGGCTCATTATAGTATAGCGCTCGGGTCTGTCAGGATTGCTCGTGGGTTCAGGAATCTTTATGGTCTCAGGTCTCACCAGAGGACTTGGCGGTCTACCTGCCAACTTGGTATTGTCGCCCTTTCCCGTAAGACTCATCTTTGCCGAAGGTAACTTGGAGAATTTTCGTCGTGTGGGAATGAATACTGGCTTTCTCATGCCTGACATGTTCACCATCACGTCATAGGATGCGCTCTCGCTTCCGCAGTGAGGACAGACCGCCTTCTTGTTTGGATAGATTTCGCACTCTCTGTGGTATTGATGGCCATTTGTACACTGCACGAATCTGCCCTGAGCGCAGAAGAGACCGCAAGACGGACAGCAATTGTGACGCAGCAGTCTCTCCTTGTGCATCCGACAGAGGATTATAAATGGGACCCGGGTGCTGGGCCTTCGCATAGCGACGTCGTTACTGTCTACCTCGTTGCAGCAACCGACTACACGGTTATCGATGGAGTCTATCGCTGTACAATAAAGAGGAGCTCCTGAACCAGTTATCGTCACGTACAGCTGAGATCTTACTTGGCACAAACAGAGTAAGGATGGTCCATAGGCCTGGAAGTTCAAAAATCCTTTAATGTTTTTGGATGAAGAGATTCGAAAGTTTAGCATTTCTCAAATTATTTCTCTATCTACTTACTTCACTCAATATTGCCGTTGATTCTGGCTTGGATGCTTGACCTTCTGCTGGACTCGGACTTGGAGCCATACTTCTTCGAGTTCTTTTGGCTGGTACAGCTCCTTCTGGAATACAGATCAAAACGTGTATCGCTTGGGCCTTAATCATATTTTGAGTTCTCTCTATGAAAATCGCAGTATGTACCTTCGGGATAGTCGTTGTTCCTTCCGGTCTCTGCGATCGATGGAGAACCATCTGCAAAGAGTTTTATTTTTCTAGATAGCTCTTTTATTTTATTTCTTTCTGTTAAACAAATTCTACGTTTGACTTTGAATCTACAGCGATATAATATGAGCGATAGGTTATATCAAGGATCTGTATTTTATCATAAATGGTACCTTCAAAGGAATCCATTTTGGCTAGCTTACGAGCACCAGTGCTACCTCTTGGTCGACCACGTTCTCTTCTGGTTCGGCCGGCGATTGGCTTCAAAAACGGTTTCTCCGTTTCCGCGTTAATCTCCTCGTTTGAATTGCTGTTGATTATGGTGTTGCTCAACTTTGTCTGAACGGCTTCCGGACTTTTCATTATTGGGGACAACTTTGGCATGCCATCGAAATCCATTGTAGTATTCTGAGACTCGCTCATGTTGGAGTCGTTTCCACTGATTTCCGTTACACTGGCATTCTTTGAGCTGTCTAATTCTGAGTTTGTACTGTTCACGTCGTTAAAGTAGGTACCAATTTCGTGGCGGACATCCGATACTTTTATTTGAAGTTGTTTTAATTGTTCTTTACTGGTGACCAATTTCTTTGGTCGACCTGGTTTATTGTACTTTCTTTGACTTTGATACTTGCGATGAACTTCAGTGTAGTTTGACTTTTCCTTTCGGGCCATGGCACTCTCAAGGACTGTACTTTTCAACGATTCTTTACAGAGTCGCCTTGCTGATCTTTTAGGTCCAGGATGTTCCTCTGTAGAATCACTGAGGATAAAAAATTACAGTTTTTCAAAACGACTAAAATCTTTTCGAATAAAATATTAAGAAATACTTATGGAGAGTAACCTTAGCGCCCTGAGTCGAGAGCGTCCTGCTCTTCGGTTCCTGGTGACAATAGTTGGTGGTGGTGGTGATTTCACTTCAATATCAGCAGCAGCAGCATCGGAATCCTCATTCCTAGAGCTTTGTTCGCTGAACTCTTTGTGTTCCACAGAGGCACCTTCCTCCGATATTTCTTTTGTAGCGGAGCTCTCATCTTCCTTAACATTCTTCTGTCCCCTCACCTCTATAATTTCCTCGGATCTACCCTCTTCAGAATCGGATTTCTCTATTATGTCAGAGTTTTCATCAGAATTCTCAATCTTCACAGACACACCACCGATCTGATCGCAGTTAGCAAGTTCATCTGGGACTAGAGTTAAGTTGGACGAACAGCTAGAAATCTTAGTCTTTCTACCATGATCAGTATTCTCATCAATGGTTCTAAAAGTTAGGACTATACGTGGTATATTACCATCTTTCTTGGGAAGTTCTTGCCTTTCGATGCTATCCTCTGTCTTGTGATTTTCATCCGGTGTAACCTCCTGGGCTTCTGTCGTGGGCACAGAAACCTGTTCAATCTTCTCCTCGGCAGAATTCCCGTCAACCTTCGCAACCTCCTCTTCGGGTATAACAATCTTTTCCGGTTCCTTGAAATTCGTTTCTACCTTGTCGCCCTTTCCGTCAACCCTCTCGTTCTCCGGTGCCTTCACCGGACTCATGCCCTTGTTAAATTCATTGGTCATGCCTTCGAGAATCTGCTGTATGCTGACCCTTTCCTCGACGTTCTTAGCCACCATATCTTCATCTTCTCCCTCTTCTTGGCCACCCTCGGGCACTCCGACGTCCTTACACGTCACCTCTGACATAACAAGTTTCACTGGGCACCGATTACTTAAAAACAGAAATACCTAGAAGATCCTGTCGCATCACCTTGCTCCCGTCCGGATGACGAAGAACGGCACCAACGACACCACGAACACCCGAGTGCGATGTCTGATGTCTTCCGCACTGACCACAATGGTCATGCGACACGTTCCAGGTATCTTCCTGGCTTAATGGTGAGACAGAAAGAAGATCAAGTTACAGGATAATACACGGCACCTCGTCCTCCAGTGATCTTGCTAATTAATCGCCAGGAAGACGAGGGCTCCCTGACGATATTCCTCGAAGAAGCTGGCCTACGCTGGCGTGGAGCGCGCTGAGCTGGAGGCCATATTGATTGTTCAGGGACGGGCCGATCCGAATGAAGAATTTATTTTTGAAACTCTCTTCGGGCGCGCCCTTATCACTCGCGAGTCCCGGCACAATTCTCATCGGTTCCAAGAAAGGTATATTCGCAATCTTGCTACCCCTTAACGATTTCCTGTGCCCAAGGAGGTTACGTATATTGTTCCCCGCGAAGAGCCAGCGAGGCACGATCGCCGACAATCGCCGATGCCTTGCGCACCTATAGTTGAAAAACAAAAAGATAATGCATTCCCCGGTCGCCTCCCGTGACCCAGTGCGACCACGGGAATATTTTTATGGCCAAGCTCGACCTTAATGGCTACGATATTTTAGGAATCGGCATTCATTGGTTTAGGATTCCCTGGAAACGACTAGAAACTACCTGACCGGAGATGGACCAAGTCGCATTATTGCTTATTCACGCTTACTGCAAACCTGAGAACTCTCGAAATTCCAAGCTATTTTCTAAGTCCTACCGCACACTTGTTCCAATTATAAAATGGCAATGGAAATATATAGGTTTTACGTAGCTGAAAAATATCATGCGGGCCTAAGCAGACAGCGCCATAATACGATGATAATTTTAAGCAGAATCTAAAGCGATAAGGCACCCAGAAGATAGTCAGATAACAGAAGTAAAGTAGTAAGTAACGTATAGTTGCAATACAGAAACTGGGAATATCGCTGTTCGATCTTCACAGGGTTTTTCACTTCTCTTGGTTCTTCCTTTATTATAGATTTAAGTTTATTTACATTGTAACAGATTCTTGTGTCAAATAATCGACAAAAGTTCAATGATGAGCGTAGACTGATCGTAGTTAATGAATGAATAATTCGAAACAATAATAATTACAACATGCCAACCTTGGCGCGCTTCTCTCATTTAAATAATATAGATTCATTAAAAGTGTTTAGGACGAAGTAGAAGGCGCCGGGGCTTGTACCATTCTTAGAAGGAGCGAAAATAAGGAGGAGGAAATTAGGAGCGAGGAGCGGGGGGAATAGGGGCGCGGGGGGGGGGGGGGGGACTTTTTGATCACAGCCATGAAACCAGCCTTCGCGCAATTTTGTCTGTATTCGATCATCCGTATTGCGTCATTGCGCGATACAGGCAGCAATTTAGGGGATGGAAGAGGAGGGGATCGAAATTCTTTAAAAAGCTACGCAATCGTCGAGTTTAATTTTCGGTTGTGCTTATCGTAGAGTTAATAAGGCTCTTGGGAGTTCATTTGGGAAATACTAGGCATAACGTGTCGGTCGTTGACGACAAGTGAGCACGTGTCATCCTCCACAATTTTCTATTATTTAATATAATAAAAAAAGTGGCGAGAATTTGAAAATACAACATTCAGTCCGAATCGCGAAAGGCATTACGCGAACAGTTACTTCCTAAAGGAAAAGCTCACGCCAAGCTCGCTCCTCGAGAATGAGAAGCAGAGGAGTCTTCCTCTTTCCAAAGGAATCCTCGACGAACCGTAGAAAAAGCTTCGTCAATAGTAGCAAACATGGTGCGTTTTACTTCGTGTATTCTGTTCATGTTATTCGCTTTTTTTTTGATTTCATATTTAAAAATTACGATAACCGTTAAAGAACACTCGTGATCCTTTGCAAAGCGATATAAAAGTTGAGCATCATATTGCGTTCCATATAAATATGCGCCGACGGAGGACCATTCTCCTCGAAAACAGCGGGACCCATCTAGATCCGTAAATCCTTGCAAAAAGTATATTGGTACTTCCGAACGCATGAACGTTCCTGAGGGCGAAAATACCTTAATCGCGGCCTCGAGGGCGACTCTTCCTATTAATTATTACTTTTTTAGGCGTGTAAGAACCTCTTTGCGACGCCGATACGCGAAGCAGATGATCGCGTTACAGCGGGCGTCAAGAGATTCAGGTGCGAGAGTATTGAGTTTCATTGCTTTCACACTGCTCGTGGACGCTCAGTACGAAGACTCCCTCTGGGAGGGTCAAGTGGGGCACTTCTCTAGGTGATTCAAGTGATTCAAATGATTCAGGTCATTCAGGTGATTCAGGTGATTCAGGTGCTTTGTGAACGTTGATACGATCTTATTTTTGGTCATGTATGGCACCGACGAGGAACAAAATATTATGCTGGTAGCGGTGGGTTATGGTGGTGGAGGCCTTCTTTGGGGTTCCGGGGTGTAACGGAGACGAGCTCTTACGTGCTGAGGACTTCCTGGCACAGAATTGCTCTCCGATAATCTTCTTGGTGGTGGCTGAGGTGGTGACGGTGAGACATACCTGAAAAGATATTTATAATTTATCCAGATTTCAGCGCTATTGCTCGGTCACTATTTAAATGAAATCGTCAGTTACCTTCTCGGTAACGAAGGCGAGGGTTGATCCGCCAAGTTTCTACGAAGCGCCAGAGGCGACTCGCCACGACTCAATCTCGGCGGTGGCTCCGGCGAAGGAGCACGTTCACTGCCGAGTCTGAGTCTAACGTACGAGGCAAACCGCTTCTTCGCGGATTCTTTGGAACCAGCCTGAGTCTGCGGTATGATCGGCGGTGGTTCCTGCTTAAGCTGATGCGCAAAGCGGGAGATCAACAACTGTGGACTGGTGGAACCGTGGGATCCTTGAGGCGGAGGCTCGGAAGGAAATCTACGTACCAGCAAAAGACTTTGGTCAGCATACTACATAATAATTTTAATGAAAATCTACGAATATCTATGACTTCAGGATCTCCTTACCTCTTACGACTAACCATAGGACTCCCATATATATCTTGGGCCTGCGGATGCGACTGAGGTACCGGTGGAGGTTGTCCAAGACGTTGCTGTACAAAGGGTGAATATCTACCACTCTCACTAGGCGGTGGTACGACGACACCCGGAGGGTCCACGTTTTCCCGTCGCCAGGGCGAGTAGTCCCTGGCGAAGGGACTCAGAGACCGTGAAATACCCTGCCACCGGTCTCTGCTATTATCGCGTTCCTCGGCTCGACCGTGGTACGGCGACCACGGTCTACTGCTGACTTCCACGAGATTGGAGTCCTGCCTGTACGGAGAAAAGGGTCTTCCTACGGGTTTGCTCTGGCCATTGGCTGTACAACTGTTCGACGCAAAGTCCCTGCTTTGCTCGACGTGCTGCCTATATGGGGAAAATGGCCGCTGAACGTTGAGATGTTCCAGCTCCCCGGAGTCCTTGGCAACAGGTGGCGAGAACGGCCTAACGATTTCCTTCCGTCGCAAAGCATAAGGACTGTAGGGAACGTAGTTCGAGCCGTTCTCGCTGCTGGAACGCTGGTGGAACGGCAGGAAGCTGGAATTCTGTGGCTCTTTGGTGGCGCTGCATCTTAGGAAAGCTGGGACTTCGGAGTGGGTCCTCAGGTGAGCAGTTTGCTTCAAGGACACGTGGCCCGTAACTCGCTGCTGACCTCCTGTGGTTAACCTGCAACCGAATCGTCGAACGTAGAATTGGGAAAGGTCACGGGGGTTCTGCTTCGTTCGTGAGAAATGTCCAGACTTTTCGGACGGTGACTCGAGCGTCCGTCCGAGAGTCAATGATTTCCTGAAAGTGTCTGTCCGATCCTCTCTTGTGAAATACCTACGTACACCATGGATTAGTGAAAGTTAGAAGGTTAATCAAAATTGCATGCAACACAGACAGGGAGAAAGGTATTATCTACGAATTCGCAAACGGAACAATCTAATCGATAAACACATTCAAAATGTAGAATGAAGAATAGAATTTAGTGGGCGCATGCCCTAGAGAATTAAGAAAAAAAAGTCGGAGAGAACTCAACGTGAAATAGGAAAGAAGAGAGAAGACAAGTAAAATTAAAATAAAGAAAAGAGAGTGGAAGAGTAATGTGTACGATCGGCGACAATGGGGCTGACGTCTTAGCTGCGACGTAACGCAATGCGGTGCGAATACGAATACATAATAGTTACGTTGTCAAGAAAAATGAGCAGGCAAAGTGGATACCAAGTAAGTGTGAGAACAGCAATAAGACGCATAAAAAGATATTGAAATGAATAAAAAAAAAAAGAATGCTTACCATGAGTGGGGGTTGAAGGGTGGGATGTGTAACAGGCGCGTGCACAAACCAAACAACTCGAAACGAAAATCGGGTAGATTTTTGGATGTTTTTGAGGTATTTTTCTTTTTTAACTTTTTGGGAATTTTCGGGTAGTTTTTTTCGGGGAGGCGGAGAGTGGGGCGAGTACGAGGGAGAGGGGATGCTACGCTGCGCTGCCTCCCTCAAGCTCAACGCTGCAACACAATGCAATACGCACGCAAACGTTTATATAATCGAGTTTCAAACCAAGAGAAAGAAATAGGTTGGCTCCTCTGCTGAGAGTTACGAGTCCTACGAAGATACATACATCGTCCTCTGCGTAGAAGCCGTACTTTTATCTTTTTCTATCAATTCGTCTCTTTTCTTTCTCGTTTCGGAAAACTACAGCATCCCTAGACTCGGCCTCAGTCGTTCAATACCTAGCGAGTTCACGGTGGACATTGCCAATGCGTTAAGAATTCAAAATTGTTACCGTTGGAACGCGATAACCCAGTTATTTTAAAACCAAACCAAACATTACTATATTAGTCGGGAATCTCATGCCGTGTTTTAAAAATCTCTAACTAATTCTTTATGCGAGCCGTTCGTCCGGTAGGAGCACCTCGACACGATAAATCGCGTGTCAATGGCGTCCCCGAGGATAACACAGTGCTTATTCCGTAGAAACGTATCTCTGTGCAACGTGTTACGTTACGTTCAAATAAATGTTCTTGAAAAAGAGATAATAAGAAGAAAGGCAGGTTAAGCAGAGACGGCAGGCACCAACCTTGGCTCCAGCTGTCGCATGACTCTGCCGAACCACTGACAGCCGGAAGTCGGGAGCGAGGAATTTGTTTCGTCGTCCTGCTGGATGTCGTACTTTCTGATGTAGGGATGCTCCATGAGTTTATGATACTTGGGCCGATGCTTGTAATTCTTGGTAAGGCAACAACTGACAAAACTTCGAAAGTCCTTGGAAAACGGTGTATCTGAAGGAAGAGCGGGTGGGTCATCCTGTACTACCCTGCTCAACACCTACGGTACAAATTGTACTCTTATTGCGTGTACGGATTGCCACCGGATGGCTTCTAGGTGACTCCATGAACGAGGAGGATTTCTCACCTCGAAATCAGTCTTGCAGTCTCGATAAGGAAATACTCCTGTAGCTAATTCAACTAATGTGATACCCAGACTCCACACGTCAGCTCTTATGTCATAGTCCGGTTTTGTGGGATCCGGTGGATCGATTCGTTCCGGCTGCGAGAACAAATTAAAATGTTCATACAATGTATTCTTGAGGATCGTCATACGGACCGACCGAATACTGTCTACGCTTGTATCGAAATACTCACCGCCATATACGCAGCGCAGCCGGCGCTTCTAGTTTTCGCTTTGCTGTCAACCAATCGACCGGATATTCCAAAATCACAAAGTTTGACGCCGCCCATCTCGTCCAGAAGGATGTTGCTGGGTTTAACGTCTCTGTGTATTACTCCGTGCTTCTCCTTTAGGTACGAGAGTGCTTTGACAGTCTATTTTGTCAAAAGATTAGGGCACATTTTCAGTTTGCAGAAACACTTATTAAAAGATATATATTTCAGTTGCACGTTTCAATGAAAACAAGAATCTATTAAACGTACCGCAACGGTGACTTTTCCTAGGAAATCTTCGGGTATCGCCTGTCTGCTTCTCTTTAGTAATTTATCCAGACACGTAGCCATTAATTCCATACATATCCACACATCCGATTCAGTGATAAAACAGCCCAGGCACTGTACAATGTATGGACAATCGTGCGATTTCAACACTACATCCAAGTCCATGATTATCCTTTTGTTTTCCTCAGCATTGCCAGACCGGCGCATTTGCTTCACAGCGATAACCACCCCACTGGGTTTGTGTTTCATTTTAACAACATGTCCACAAGTTCCATTGCCCAATTCCCCCAAGTGTTCCAAATCCTTCATTTCCGTCTGATACTTTTGCCCATTGATATTCAATATACCATTCATTTTCATGATTTCTTGTAACTTTAACTCAAACTCACTGTCATGCATCTTTGGTGGTGACATATGCAGGACTGGTAGATCCAACTGTTTTCTTGGCCGTGTCGGGGTACTTACTTGTCCAACTAATTTAACAAGAAAGCATATAGACGTAATATAAATATCTAAACTCGTACTAATAAAAATAAATCCTATATCAAGCATATAGTGATGAATGTAAAAATAAAAATCTAATCAAGGCAAAATTACTAGAAACGACTAAATACGATAATTTATAGTAAAATAAGAATAATATAAATCATGATATTGTGATATTATCAAATGAGAATAATATAAGGGGGCAGACAGCAAATAACAGGAGGGTCAACATAACCTATAGGCAAGTTATCAAAAGGAATTTAAAAAGCATATAAAAGCTTAAGAGAACTCTTGGAAAAATTCAAAAATTCCTTATGATCTCAACGATTTCGTGCTCACGTTGTCTGGGTCTTCTAACGGCAGAACTCGAGGCAGGGCCCGAGGATGACGGCTGTAGACTCATACCTGGGCCAACCTCATTGCTCTGCCTGTCTCTATCTCTCGACTCGTTCTCTGCCCTCAGTCTTTCCTGCAAATTCAATATCTTGTTCTCTAATGTGCTCGACATCGTGACGGCACTTCAGAATATGCACAAGAGATACGACTTCGCACAATATATTTGACAATTTTCACATCACTCTTCTGCCATTTTTGGCAGGACCATTGCGCCAGCCCTGACGCGCACCACTGCGGAGCTAATCGTACTTTCCGAAACTTGAGGACGAAAAGTCACCAATTTCAAGCTGCTGTCAGGATTAGTGAGGCTGCTTTAGCCTACATATTTTGCAAGAGCTCCCAATTGCTCCCAACAACTCCCGACTGTTCCAGCCTGCATGCGAACAATGGCAAAACATCAGCTATTCACTTCAGTAATAGAATCGATATAGAGAAGTGGGAATTCCTGTTGATCGATCACTTTTCTTTCACCGCCAATTGCTTCAGTCATTTTAGCAACAGCAAGTACAATCGTAACGATACGAATCACCGATATTTGCATATTGGAATCAATACTTATCAAAAGTAAATTTTATGAGACGACCCATTGTTACGCTGATTATGGTAATTGTAATAACAATTCCCTTATATAATAATAATCAATCCAAGTATCAGCACTTGCTTATCTATGGGTGCAGCTTACGTGAACTTGTTACTTCCGTACATAGAGCTTAGAAATTAGATGAAATCGTTTGATTATGACGAACGCATATTGGTGGTAAAACTAGGTTTTTTTACAACCATTTTAAGTAAAGTTACAATACTTTTGTTCTACAGCTATTTAATCAAGTTTATTAATTGTATATAAAAATAGAAAAGTATCGGTCAATGTAACTATAGCTAATTATGTAGATCATATACAATGAAGGTATAATAACGATGTAAACGTGGTTCAAACTTATGGCACTGAAATTATAACTTAATTTCATTTTATTCCATAATGATTTCGTCTTTTCATTATGCCAAGTTCAGAATGTAATAGTTCATCTAATTCTGGTGTGCGGTAGAATCTAAAACATAAAAAAAAGCAATTGTAATGCTTTGCGTTTTAGGAATCATCGTTACAAAATTCATTAACTATACATACTGCTTGTATTGTCGCCGAGCCAGTCTAGATTGCAGTGACAACACTTGTAAGCTGTCAAGAGGATATTCTATTGCTACAAGTCGACAATCATCCAACATAACTACCCCATTTATGTTACGCAATGTACCAAAGACTCTGAATACGTTTCCACCATTACCCTATAACCATTGAGACTGTTATCAGTATTGCTAACTTAAGACTTAATCCTATTGAGTCTTAGAATTATTTTTTTGTGGTACACACCAATGAAGGAGTATGTGCTTCAGATTCAGTTTTACACGAGAGTGGCTTAGAATTTATATATCTTAATTTCATGGGAAATTCCATCTTGACGTTTGGAGTGATAGATTGAAGATATAATTTTAATGTTGTTTCTTTACGTATACTTCCAATTGTTTGCACATCCTTGATGCAATTTTCTTCATAATCCAGCAAAGTTATATATTTTGGAATATCTTCCAGCACTATTGGTATGTATGAATGTCGACCAAACAGAATGTTGTCCCTGACTGCAAATTTTTTCATCCACTGCACATCATGTGACTCCATTTCTTCTACAATTTCAATCTTGGATAAGTAAAAAATTCATTCAGTAAAAGTCCCTTAATTCTTTTCACTTACTGTGAAAAATCAAGTACGAAATTTCTGCAAATTTCTACCGATAGAAGCAATTCTCAAGTAACGTTCCCGCGTAACTAACATGCGACATGCGCAGTGTTGTTTGCAAAACTTCCAGCTGACTCTTAGATCAGCTGATTCGTCTTCAAATAGTAAATTCCGACGAATAGTAAGATTGATAAATTGTCTGCCGAGGTTATCTAATATTCGATGAATTGTAACAGTTTTTTTAATTCTTCTATTTCGTAGGTTGTAACGATAAATTGGCTTAGCGAAATAAAAAAAATTCAAACTTTTCGTTCACAGATTAAAACCACTTGACAGAGGAAAAAATTGGTGTCGACTTAAGATACTATGTGGCAGCAAAAAGAAAAAAAAAATTGAATGAAGAGCCTTCGTTGAAGCTACAAATGCTCGACAATCACTGAATCGTTATTAAGTACTAAAATGTGACAAGTATCTGGAGAAAGAAGAAGACGGAGTAAAATAAAAATGCCTTTAATCTCCAACATTCGTACCTAATTGTTTTCAACATTTTCTACATTCTGGACAGTCTTGCAATCATATAATTCCGCCGAAAATGCAATACATATATTGCGTTAACAAGTAGGGAGTTTCGAATGCGAAAAACTTCTATGTAGTTGCCCCAGGAAACGAACTTGCCGAAGACTATGATACATGATAAACACAATCTGAAATTCTTAGTCGAAATTCCAAGGAAGCCCGCGACTCTTCGTTGTACAGTATAGTAAAGTCCTGGGCACATTGGGACTCCTGATGATCCTTCAGATTATTGAAGAAATTTATATTAGGTGGAAAGTAGAATCGTCTTAGGTCATTGAAGAACCGCAGCGTTGGCAGCTATACTTGGATTATTCACGACTTCTCCGAGACTTTCGAGCAATTCCTTCCTGTAATCATCGAAGTCACCGTCAATCTCATTAATCTGTTGATCTTCGATCACATAGAGACAACACTCGGTATCTCTGATCAAACGTTCGTCGTGAGAAACAATGATCACTCCGCCATTGTATTCGTTGATGGCCTCGGCCAGGGCATCGATGGATTCAATATCGAGATTATTGGTTGGTTCGTCAAGAATAACGACATCCGGTGCATTTAGGCAGAGCTCAGCCAACGCAACGCGCGCCTTTTGACCACCGGACAGATCCTTCATCTTGATCGTGTGAGCATGAGAGCTCAAACCGAATGTGCCTAGCTGCTTCCTGGCCTTCTCGTAGGGCAGATCAAACAGCCGCATCAGATACTCGGATGGAGTTTCCTCTGCAGTGAGATGCTCACCTGAGTGCTGGTCGAATTTCCCTATCCTCTGTGAATTTCATTGGAATATTTCAGTAGCATCGATATTTATTGATCTATAAAATGAATATGTAGTACACTGAATATATAATCTCACCAGTCGATGATTCTTAATAAGATCTCCTTTGAGCGGCGATATTTCTCCAGTTAGTAGTTTCAAAAACGTAGACTTGCCAACACCATTAGGTCCCACAATGGCTATTCTGGAGCTTAGATCAATTCCAAAGTCTACGTCGATGAATAATGGTTTCTGGCCCTCGTAAGCGAATGTAACGTCTGTATAAAATGTGATTAGAGGTTTGAAGTAATCCTGAAATGTGGACATTATTCATTCGATAGATACTCACTGTGAAGGCCTAGAATGGGAGGTTGCAGTGGCGGTGGATCAGGAAAGCTGAACTTCACTATGTACTCCCTGGGCTTCTGAAGAAGTTCCTGCGGACCCGTATCGTCTTCCTGTTTTTGTATTTTTGTTCTGTTTTTCTCTTGTTTCCGCGTCAGAGCCTCCTTTTGCTTCTTTTCCGCTTGTTTTTTACTCTGTCCTGACGCCTTCAGATCCTTCAATCTCTTTTCTTGTTTCTCATATGCCTTGATCATTTCTTTCCTCTTCTGTTCGTACATCTTCTTGAACATACTATAGTTGCCCTTGTAATAGAAGAGCTTCTGCTGATCCAAGTGTATTATTTCCGTACACACGTTATCGAGGAAACTCTGGTCGTGGGAAACTATTAATAATGTCTTTTTCCAAGCTTGCAAATAATTATCCAACCAAATAACAGCATTAAGATCCAAGTGATTCGTCGGTTCATCGAGTAAAAGTAAAGTAGGTTCCAGGAATAGAGCCCTGGCTAAGGAAACACGCATTCTCCAACCACCAGAAAAATTCTTGGTTGCACGGTCCTGCATGGCACGACTGAAACCCAGACCAGCAAGTATTCTGCGTGCTCGCGGCTCAGCAGAATCTGCTCCAATGGCCTTCAATTCTTCATAAACCTATAATTATTTTCAATGAATTATACATTGCAATGTCAAAGTTCTATAGAATAAAATCTTATGGTTAGAATTGATCACCTCCTGCAATCTTGTCTGAACAGTGGTATCACCTTGTTCGGTGAGTTCTTCTAGCTTTTTACATTCAGCGAGTAAGTCTGTACACTTAACATCGGCATTGAGGACAACTTGTACCGCAGGAGTGTCATCCGCTACCACCTCCTGTTCACAGTAAAGTACATCAATATTTGGTGGAATAGCAAAGGCTCTCTTTGCAATATGGCGAAGTAAAGTAGTTTTTCCATGGCTGTAAGAACAAAAATTATACATTAAATGAATAATGAAGGTTCATATTAAAGTATAAAGAAGTCTCTTTTACAAACCCGTTGGGTCCCACCAGACCATATCTTCTTCCCTGGGCAATGAGAAGACTGGCATTGGTAAACAATTCTTTTCCCTTAGCAGCGATACTAAAATTTTCGACTTTAATATCAACAGCACTCTCCAGCTGTTGAGCACCACCACGACTTTGATTAATACTTTGGGATACAGTGAAATTAGATTCCAATTCACTGTGGCCCTGACCACCGGTTTTCGTCAGCATTTCCATAGTCTTCTCATATTCTTGCTGTTTCTTCAGCTTCTTCTTCTCTTTGTGCGTCAGTTTTCTTCCGGTTTCCTCAGTTTCCATCTCCGAAATCTTTTCCGTGAGATTGTCTATCCCTTTAGCAGCTGACATTCTAATTAACTCTTTCTAACTTTCTCAGCCTCGCGAACCTCGTGTCTACCCGTGTCTCTAAACTGCTCTAGGCTGCTTTCAGTTCCTCTGACTTCTCACGTTCATCAAATAAGAATCTACAGAGTCTACTTAATGTGACGCCATCTTTAGATGTAATTTTGGAAGTAATATGCGACACATTTATCATCTGATGTACTGTTAGGGATTCCGTTTGTCAACTGTTGATTACGGGACAGGGGACAGTTCCTTATTGTCGCATGAGGTCGCAGCAGCTGCATGTCAATTCCATCGTCCCGTAAACCCTTTTTATTATACCGAATTTAAAACTCTTGCACGATAATCTTTATTCATTTTCTTTGAAATTTGAAAGATTAATAATGTTGAGTACTGTGGATGCCATTAAGAGACCTCTTACGATCCCAGTTCGATTCATCCCCTATTTGGAAAAGCACAGAATCAACGAACTTTTTCACGTCTGTACTTGTTTTATCATTAACCTCAAATTCTTATTCTAATTTCTCCGTGCATGTATAATTTTATGGTACGAAACGAGGAGTCTCTTTTTATTTCAGGAACTGGCGACACAACTGATCATTAAAAAACCGGATGACCACATCTTGTATCTTAAGCAATGCTTTCCTCACGCAGCACGAAGCCTTGACGTACCAAGGATTATTCTTCTGGCACCTCCAGGATTTGGTAATGAGACAAAAAATTGTTATTTTATTGCTAATTTTACAATTGATATTGACTATCAGATAAGTTCTTCCTTGCCGAATTTTTGAAAAAGGAACTAGGAGTTCGTCCAATTAGTTTTAGCGACCTGCAGAAGGTCTCATCTACAGTGAGTAGTTCAGCTGGTTTTATTGACGCAACTAATATTTCATTAATAAAAACAAAAAAAGATGCTTAAGAAAGGAGCACGTTAAATTTATGAAATAATGACTGTGTAGGATATACGAGCCTCGTGCGCAGAGGCTGAGTACCTTGCAAAAAATATGAAAAAAATTTTACGATCCGGCTTGATTCACTATTCTGGTTGGATTCTCTTCGGTATGAAAAGTCACTCTACACATATTATTGTAATTTATAAAAATGTTGCCTCGTTCCTTCTTAGACCTTCCAAGAAATAAAGCAGAAGCACAAGCCATGCAACGCATTGGTATTATTCCGACACACGTAATTCAAATAAAAACGAGCAAAGGACCAGGTACCATTTAACAGGCCGTCTAACCGACCTGACTATAATCTTACAATTAGTTGTACAAAAGAATGATCAAGTATTTAATTAACAATAAAACTAGAATACAAGACGGGGGAAAATTCCATGAGAACCTTCGACGCGCTCCCGAGAGGCTACCGTGGCTACGATCAGGCGGAAAATCTGGAGGAGCGACGCTACGGAAGGCGCCTACGAGGATTGCGCGATGTCTACGCTAATCTCCTGATCGTTAGAAATAGAAGCGACGTTAGGAAATTCGATAATTATATCCAAGAGTCTCCTTAACTCCTTGCAGGAAGTCGATGGAATCGACAGAAACATTAACGAAATTGCTCAAAGTTGCGCGACTTTGGGAAGAATAAGAAAACCCGTTGCGGCACCCTGTAAATTTCGAGTGATTCTCATTGGCGCGAATGGATCCGATCGCGAGACTTTGGCCAAGCACGTCTCTCGGCGTTTCAACCTGGTCTATCGTAAAAATACTTCCTTACCATCCGTCAGACTAATTCCAGGCATTAGCCTGATAAATGAATCTATCAGCCGTATTGCAGTGGATTTTGCGTATATCTTTGAACAGGCTCGCTTGCAAGACACTGCACTGGGAAGAGCCTTAAGATTGTTTGAACATAAATGGGGAAAAGGACCGAACGCCGACATGAGAATTCAGCTGGTTGAGGTATCGTCGATTTACGAAAACTGTCCTATCCTTAGAAATCCTCCTGAGGCTTGACCCTTGCTTATACATTTTAGAAGTATATACTCGGTTACGAATGTACCAGGAGAGGATGGATTCTAACGGGTTATCCAATAACCGTAGAAGACTTCAAACTGTTGGACTTAACGTCGACACCGCCGAACAGGTCAGCACAGGAGACTCTCGACTCTCGATTATCATTAATTATTATATTTCATTTCTAGAGTTATCTTTCTTCAGGTAGATTCACTGATATGTAGGGAGAGAGTTTTAGGACGTCGATACAATAATCGCACGGGCAGTGCTCATAATATTATTCGAAAATACGGATGTAAGAAGAGTCAGAGCCAGGAGTTGGCTGTTCATCGAAACGATTGCCGAAGTCGCCTCGAGGAAGACGTAAGGGAGCTACGGGCGAGGACTCGCTTATGTCCTTCGAGTTATTCAAATTAGCAGAGTGAACCGTTATTCGCAGATTCGCGAATACGAGGAGAACCTGATTCCTTTAATGGAGTATGCAGGGAAAACGGGTACAGTTATTGACGGAAATGGAGACGAGAGGACTGTACGAGAAAAAGTGGAGGCTTGCCTAGGAAGTTCAGCGCCCTGTGCTTCCCCGAGGATTCGAAAACCGTCGCTGTCTTTAGAACCGGATAAAATCGAATTTGATCCCGACGACGAGCTCGATCCACAAATTTTTCACGAGATACGTCAATGCGAAAGAACTTTGTCTCTGGTCTGAATATAATTGATAAAACTCGGAGCTTTCAAAGATAATGCTGAAATAAAAGGTCTGTCGTAAAGGAGCATCAGCTGTGTTCCTGATCAGGGGGTTAGTCGGACGCCATTTTCAAAGAGTCAGGATATCAGGGTGTGAAATGGCTCCTCCTTCCTCCTGCTGTCCTGGCATACGAAGCATCTCGTTGTCGCAACGTCACGTTACGTAACGCGCGTCACGCCCGCGTGCACGTCTGTATCTCTCTCTCTCTCTCTCTGTGTGTGTGTGTGTAGCGTCGCATACGTCATTATCCTAGAATAACTACGTCAGCGATCGCCGATTTACTTGAGGACTGACGTAGTAAAGGATACGTCAGGATCTCCCAGAGCGCGAATTCGCCACCCGGAAACATTCAGGCGGGAAGCTCGATTATTCCATACATCTCGTACGTACAACTTTCGATTGTGCTCTGACAACCTCCTTGATGTTACCTGCTGCCAACTTTTTCATCCTTCATAAAATAACCTGCCAAACCTGCCAAACCTGCCAAAGATGATAATAATAGAATCCAGTATAATAAAGAAATTTTAAATAATGGGAAGAAGACAGTTCCGCTTACTTCGAATCTCATGTTTACTGGTCCAACGTGCGAAAGAGGCGAATATGACGACTGACAATGAGCTACAGTGGATACAGAGGCTCCGTTACGTATGCATGTAAGTACACGAACTTTGTGCAACACAACTTGTCCTACTTCTAGCTGTTATTTGTCGCAATTCTTGGGGTGATTTAATTATATTGACACATTCTTACCCAGAATTTAGAATAAAAGGCAACAGTGTAGCTATGCGTAGCATTGAAAGACACTATTTCATTCGAGACTTAAACCGCTTTGATTTTTTCATTTTTTATAACTTTATCGGCCTATTTTCTCTTACAAGAAAAAAAAAAAAGGTGAAGGCTCTTAAAAGTCTATAAATGTAACGAATAAGCGTAAAATGTAATGCGTGATAATGCAATCAGCAAATAGAAAAGGGCATCCATTGTCACCGCAACACAACCGAATTAAGCCGCGGCGACGCCTCGACTAATGTTCTTAATTGCCTCAAACGCGAAGCATATTTCCAGATCAAGTACACATAAGACGTGGGAGCTTCCATGGGACAAGCTCGTTTTGTGGAAGGACCTACTGAGCGTGATGAGGTCCTGAACATCCTGCCCTCCAAGTATCAGGAATCCTGCTGTGTACAAAAATCCGACAGCTAAAGTGGCTAAAGAAAGTCCTTCGTATTGGGAGAGTATAAATACCACTTTAAGGCGGACTACAAATTCGCAACCCAAATCGTCCAGACAAATCTTAGATAGGTTAGATTAGATTAGGTTAGGTTAGGTTAAATGAAAAATTCAGACTCATTAAGTACACTCATAATTGTAGTCGCGTTACGTTCCTTAAAAAGTATAATGCATATTTATTTATAAACATTTTTTACTGTTCTTCTGGGTGCTTAATGACACAAGTAACGCTAGAAATGTTAATTTTCTGAAGGGACTCCAAAGACCAATTTTTAATTGTACCCGGATGTTCCGAGATCATCTGGATGACTGACGTCTTAGACTCCGGTGGCGAAGAGGAAGTCAAAGTTTGAGACAGCAGGTTCGACTGGAGGTCTCGCGTTCAGTGCGCAGCTTGTCGCAGAATCGATGGATCCCTATTACCCTTTAGAAATTCACCATAGAGAATAGTGACGTGTATGGTGTTCGTGGATGAGACAAACCAACACGTGGAAAATCTTTAAGTGTTGCCAGGACAGCAGCATCCTTAAGAAGGATGTTCTGCGCGCACTACGATCCTTCTGGTAACCTGATTCTCAAGGGTACGCGATGGTTCAAGTCCTACGAGTTTGTCCTTTAGAGAGGAGGATCATTCTTTTCGAAAATATTATATCTCTCAAAAATCCACGGGGAAAACGCACAAGTACGTAACGATGTATTAATTAAGTTATTAATTGTGGGTAAAAAAAAGATTGAAATGGTTCTTACAAAATCTGATGGTCTGATGGATTATAACTGCGATCGAGGACCTTGTGATATTTTGTAATGAAATATTGCAATTCTACGGACGTAGATGACGCCGTAATAGATAAGCCTTGATAATGAAAGAAGGACTTCAAAACGGAGGGCAGACTCGAGTATCAGGATAGAATGAAAAGGATCTTCAAGGATCCTGAAAGTCCTTGAGGTATGCAGAACCTATTGAAGACTCTGGGCGCCTGTCCCTTCTCTCCTTAGTAAACGCGTATTTCAAGAGAATCCAATTTGCAACCAAGTCCAATGGAAATTCCCTGAGGTGACGCTGGAGAATCAGGTTCCTATAAAGTAGTAAGAAGTTCACTTCTGTTCGACCGAATGACAATGGTCTCAGTTATCAGGGGTCCACTGTGAATACACATACCATCCCCTTGGGGCTGATCAGGGCTGATCGTTGACAAGAAGCTCTCCATTGGTGACACGTGTGAATCGCAACTGAAAGGCAGAAAGAATAAGGGAGCAAATGTCAAACCTCTAGAAATGTTCTCGGGACCGCCGTGCACTTACATTGAACCTCCTTTGCGCACACTCGGGCGCATATTTATCCCCTAGAAATATTCTTTGCATCAGGACATCATGAGTTAGGAAGGCTGAACTTTTTTTAAGCTTGAAAATGCAATCCCTTCCCAGTGACCCCTCGGGACTTTCGAACGGGAAGCATTCCCGTCACCAGGACTGCATGCGCCAGGATATGCGCCGGCGAGTTCCTTGTCACGTCGCGGAAGACGACAGAAGATTTCCTGCAGGACGATGCGTCAACGTCGTCGTGTCTTATCCGTCATCAGGAGAGTCGCGCCAGAAGCATTCGCGCCACCAGGAAGCCATAACTCCTGCGCGTTCTTCGCCTACCGAGTTTCGCTGCGTTAGGCAGGATAACGCAGGACTAGAGGGATCGGAGCTCTTCGGGTACATAACGCTAGAACATCAATCCTGCGTTCTGCCTTATTTTAACTATCGTGCTATAGGTTGCATAATCACAGCGACAAAAACTAGAACAAAAGTATTTTTATATTTATATTAAAGCTCAAGTAGAAATACGCTGTTATGCAGCAGGAGAATTATAAAGAATTTGAGTCTTGAAAATGCGCTAAACCTACTTCTAAGACTTTAAAAATACGACTGGACACGTTACCCACAGTCATTATTTATTTATTTATCCACCGGCACGAATTGCTCGGTACGAATCCCGGTTGGCACAATTATCTCTTGAGAACTCAACTACTGTTCTCTTCGTTCCCGAAGCTTTTCCATACCACGAGGGATGAATATGTGCCGTGTGCCTCCTTTGATCCCAAAGAGCACTCTCATTTTTCTACCAGGGTATCATGCTACCGACGGAGTCCCGCCTGCCATGAGCCCCACCACCCCCTCTGCTTGGAGCCACGTCGACAGTGCGTACAGTTTGCACAGTTTGCACAGTTTGCACAGTGCCAGTCCAACAATCGAAACTCCAAGGATTTCCCTCGTCTGCACTTCATTATTATTCTCCGTCGATATTTACCAATCGGCTGACGATGCTCTGTTTAAACGTTGACTATAGATATTCAGGAATCTTCCGAATGATAATGGCTGCCCACTTGGGACTGACTTGAAGACGATTGAAATGGTAGGCTGACAGGGGAACAGAATAAGAGCGATGGTCTCCCGCGCAGAATCCTAGGACGCGCCTGCGTAAAAGTCCTTCTGGATACCTAACAGACTTTAATCTAAACTCTAATCGTAAGAGTAATTGAACGTATTTTCCTCGAATCGAATGTCGCTAATTGTAAGAAGATTCCTTGAAAATAGAGAGCACAGAGTTACGGAGGTTGCGGCGATAGTTTTATTTAAATTGTTTTTATGAGTTAGCAATTATTTCGTGAGTGCACTGAGTCGAGCATTCGAAATTTCGCTTGTCCCGTACGAGCGCGTTGAGAAATTAGTGCAGCCAGTCAATTTTCTCTGCTGTGGAAGCTGATTCCACTTTAGTCTGAAAGCTGTATAATCAGCTTGAGCCAAGGTCAAAAGATTTCCAAAATTTTAAAGAAGAATATTTAATAAATTTATTGTCTTCACCTAGAGCACTAAATTTGCCTATAGCTTCCGATTAAAGAGAAACATCAATTTTGAATATCCTTTCGATTCGATTGTCAAGATTTGCTACATGCGTCGAAATTCCCAGAGGAGTTCCAGGTACAGAAGGCACAGCAATAACGCTTGCATTATAAAGCAAGGAAGTAACTATCTGGATTCCTCTTAAACTCGGGAGCCTCTGGGCATTTAAGTCCTCAAACCGTCCTAATTGAGGTTCCTCCTCGTTACGGCGAGAGAGTTACCGGAAACAATGGCTCAAACAATGACAGAACAATTATACAAAGCAAGCGCGACTCATCAACAAAAGGGCGACCTTCCATTGTTTCTTCTCGTGGATCCGTGAAGTAGCACCCTGGTGCCAGAGCAGTGTGACGCGGTGGCGTCGGCGTCGGCGTCGTAACGAACGCGTAACGCGTGCAACGTAGCATGTGGGTTTGCGACTTGCGTTGTGCTTGTGGTTCTTGTGGCTGTGAGCCAATTCCTGCTAAATTCCCTAAGGATCACCGCGTTGACTAAATGGGGAAAAATATTGTGCAGCAGGAGGTAATTTACACGGTCGAACGTATCGATGTAGTATTAAATTTACGAGCGAATCCCAGTGAACGCGATGGAATCGGGGAAAATCGGGGAAAATCGGGGAAAATCGGGGAAAATCGGGGAAAATCGGGGAAAATTGAGAAAAATTGGGAAAAATAGGAAAAAATGAGGGACCGTACAAAGTTGAAAATGATATTTTGTTTGTGCTTGTTTGCGAGAAGCAGCGGATGCAAAGTCTTCCTTAAAAAAGTTCGCTTCGTTGGGAATCCACTCGTGTCTCATTTTGCTCGAGTGCCCTCGCGAACGGGGAACATTTCAATGAATTACTGCGTAATTAAAATATGAAAAAGTAGTCATTACCCTGCGTTTCCGCGTCGGTTACTCGACATCTTCTAACCGCCTCGCAAACGGATCCCGCGACGCCCCTCATGCTTATTCCCGCGTTTTATACATTTTTTATATGTGTGTCTATTTGCTTCTTTCTTCTTTCCTCTTTCCTCGTTCCTCCTTTTCCTCTCTTTCTTCTTGACTGACACAGAAAGCCGAAGCGCAGGGCTCGTAATTCCCAGAGTTGCCAATTCGCCAGGGCGGCGGCAAACACACGTGCGATCCTCGTGATAGCTCAATAATTGTGAATTAGGCGCAGAGCACCAGCGTTGACGCACCGTAACGTCCATCCACTCTAGGAGGCTGCTGTAGACGCTGTAAATTGAGCGTCATTAATGGCATCCAACTTGTCGACGCAGTGCGCGGCGAGGTAAGAGAGGAGAGTGGGTGGCGCCTCCTCGCGTATCTTGCTCCGGGCGCGAAACCCAGAGAGCGCCACTGGTGCGTGCAGGTGCGACCGAGACGGCAATACGGTCCCTGAATCGCAATAGCGAGCTGTCCTCTCTCGTGATACAGCGTTAGTGCGAGAGAGGGAGAGAGAGAGAGAGAGAGAGAGAGAGAGAGAGAGAGCAAGAAGGGAAGAACGGGCCTCCCCGGACTCGAGCAGAGTCCCCACAAAAGTAATAGAAGAGTAACGAGTAGAGAAATTGAGTAAGGTTTCTCTGGCTGTTAAATAAAAGTTTAATTCGTCGCGTATTACTCCGATAAGCCAGGATTCTTCTGATCGCGAAGAAGCCCTGGAGGGCTGTGTAATGTCTCTTCCTCCCTTCCTCCCTTCCTCCCTATAAGGAGGCAGGGGTCGAATTCATCCTCATCGAAGCAGCCGCCCTGCCTCTCGTCGCTAACTTTTCAATCTCGCTCGAATAATCCTCGCAACCACCGCAAACCCCGCGGTTACCTCGGCAACGATCTGCCCTCTCATTGGCTGGATTCCTTTCTCTCCGTGATCCCCGCGTCACTGAAATCTCGCTCTCTACATCGAGGGTATACGCCCCTGGCTCCCAGTGACCCTTAACGTACGTACACGCTCTCAACGCGGCCACACGGCCACACGGCCACACGAGCGCACGGCCACACAGCCACACAGCCACACAGCCTCCGTACTTAGCCCCGTGGTTAACTTCAATGAGCGGATAACAAGCCACCCCTCGACTGCGCCCTGTAATATTCACTCGCATAAATGGACTCGCGGCTTTGTCAAATCAACTGTCGCTTGTCGTAAACAACCCCGAACTCTATAGAAATGCGCGATACACGCGATAGACGCTCTACGCGTCTCGTATCTCCATCCTCCATCTATCCGGCTTAGGAGGCTGTAGCGGCGCGTCGACTTCGTTACGATTAGTGGCTTCGCTTATTTTCATCGTCTGATTACTCTTGCCAATTGTTGCTTGCTCCTGATACTCCTGATCCTCCTGATCAAACGTTTATTATTATTATAGGCTCAATGGCGGCCTATCCTTTTCATTGATCATTCAGCGGATACATTTGACCGACATGAGCTTTCAATGGAGAAGTAATTGCCCGTAATTTTAGTCCTTTGCGAACACACAATTTTCACATTTCCACATATTCATAGGGGGTGCGTTCATCGAGTGCGTTGACCTCCTCTAATCTCTGAATAATCTTGGCAACGATTGCGCCCCTTTACCCCGATCCTTTAATAGCGAGAGTCACGCTGAGAGTGGGAGTGGGAGTGGGAGTCTCCCAGCTGGTTCTACTTTTGGCTTTGACGATTCTTCACGTTAAAGCGTAATCAGACTCTGGAAGTTCTAATTTGTCGATTGTCTAATTTTAATGAAACTCCAAGCTACGTAAATCTTAAGAGTTAACTAAAGGTGGATTCTCTAGGCGTTCCATTCGAACAGAGATGGATAGGAGATAGCGGAGAGAGCGGAGAGAGCGGAGAGCAGAAACGTCCCGCGTGGGGTACTTACTCGCGTACCTCCCGTATCATCTGTGACGATGTCCCGAGCATTATGGTAACATAAACGAGCCAATCAGACAGCTTTGTGGCGGCAATCATCTTCCGACGACCCAGCAGTTAGCAGTTAGCAGTTAGGATGCTAAAGGAAAAGGGGCGCAGCCTGGATAATCACTTGAACCATTTTCCTTTGTTCGCAAGTGCTTTTTCCTGGCCACGAGAAACCTCGAGATCAACAGCGTAAGGTGCTCGATTACCCTGTTCAATTAATATTTTCATTCGCTCGATCCTTTTCTTCGTTTCTTTTTTTATATTTTTTTTTCCACCCCTATGACCTAACTCATTTCTTAGGTATACCATGAAATTCTTATTATGCCTAATAAAGGGGAAAGAGGACACACGGAAGGATAAGTAAAGGACCTGGAGAAAAAAGTGAAGAGTCTGCAGTCGTGGAAGACGAGCGAACGGGGCGAACGGGGCAAACGGGCTTTCAGTCCTAATTGGAACTACGGGAGTGACGGGAGTGACGGGAGCCTGACCAACGTGTCCGTGTTCAAGGACTCTTTTCCTATAACCATCATCCTTCGAGAGTGTCTCCAGCAGCCTGTGCAAGAAACATAATAAACCAGCTGGCCTCTTCGATACTCACGGAGCGAATAATCCTCAAGGACTCGACAGTCGATCCCACTTCAATCTCATTCTCAGGATGATCTACGGATATGAGATGACACCTTCGACACTCTAATTAACGAAACAGCCGATTAACGATTAAAAAATTGAAAAGTCAATCGATTACGAAAGCCATCACGTGGTTCGGCTTTCCTCTTCGGATCAACGACCATTCCGCAATTGTACCATCATCAGATGGATAGATTTATCAAGAGGGCAGCAATTGCAAGATAATTATACACTGTTAACTCATAAAAAAAACTATAAGTTACATATTTATATGAAATGTATAATATTCAAGATTTATTATGCCTTTTCTACATGAGGATTTTACAACGTAAATACCTACTAGGATATAAAGAGTGACGTCGCCGCGTGTGACACCCACTTGAGATTTAAGATACAAACCTGGCGGGTTCGAAGTATCGTCGCTACATTCTTTGTGTTTATGTTTACTTTCTTACAGAACTAGCTACTTTGTGAAGTATTAGAAAATTTGAGGAACAAAGAGAGGGACGTCAGGGGTCAGACGAAGGGGGGTGGGTTTAACGAGGAGAGATAAGGCTGGCGACTGTTGCATGGGGCACCAGGGGGCGGCAGGGGGCGCCAAGGGGCACCAAGGGTCACGGGGACATTCTGGCTCTCGAGGGAAAGGGCGAACTTAGCTGACAGTCGAAGTTGCCCGAAACTGCGCGAAGCACAGACAGTAAAAAAGAGAGTCGCTTGTGAAGCTGAAAAATGAACAATTTCATTTATTTCTTAAAAGTTAATCCTACGCAATTCTTCAAAATTATTAAGTTTCGAAGAAAATGAACTTCGATATACATTTGTCTCGCTAAATGGATAAAAGTCAGTAGAAATGGTAGAAGAACAATGTAAACGGTTTCTGTAAATTTCCTCATGAAATTAGAAATACGTAAAAATGAGGCGCCTTGTAAACCTAGTGTTAAGCATGCAGGATTCGTATCAGCATATTATGTCAAATGACAATTGCAACTCTGAAAATGAAACCGACTCGAATGTAATTTTGAGTGCGCCCCGCAGGAGGGCAGCAGGGTTCAACATTCTTTCCAGGCAACTTTGCATTTTAATATTTAGACTTATTCTGTGACGTTTTATCCTCTTCCAGCCTCTTGGCACGATCCCACGTCTTTTCGACGGAGCTTCCTGGACCGACCTGAACCGACCTGGACCGACCTGGAGGAACCTGGAGCGACCTAGGGTTTCAATGGAACGAATGCAACGAATGGGACAGAGTGAAAAAGGTCACTGCAGGCTTCACCTACAGCAGCGACCCACCCAGGCTATACCAACATAGGGTAGGTATGTAGAATCTAGAAAGAAGAGTGAGAGTGAGAGAGTGAGAGAGAGGCTGAGGGAGAGAGAAGAATAAATGAGGAACCTCGGCTTGAGCACACTGGACCAGGAGGAGTGGTAGGAGTCCTCTCGGCATTCAGTACAGGGTGGCCCTCTGTGCGAATATTCATCGGCAGTTATATTCACACGCGCGGCCGCTCGCCAATGGATTCTGCGATTCTGCGATTCTGCGATTCTGCGATTCTGCGATTGTTAACGATTTCGAGCCGCTCCCGAGCTGCGTTTTGATTCGACTCTGGTACTGTTATAAATCGCTCTGGCGTAACGTCTCTTCTGTTCTTCAATCAGTATTTATCAATTCGTTGCAGCGATTGAATGGAATGCCTGGTACAATTGTGCTATAGGTGCTATAGGTCCTCTAGGTCCTCTAGGTCCCGTTATCGAAGGAGTAAGAATACCTGAATTGCATGTTCCAACTTCCAACGACTCTTACTCGGAATGGAGCCATGCCAATCTTTACCTAATCGTTTCAACATATCTATGTGAATCGGTAAATTGGTTTATCGTCCGTTATGTACGGAGTAAGACGCAGCAGTAAGACGGGAGAATTGGCTTTCCCGAGTGGTGGCGCCATCTATCGGCAAGTCAATTTCACTTCGAGTACTCGAGGCAGCAACACAGCGATTTCTCGGAGAGCTTATCGTCTGCTTGCTTATTCCACTTTCCCGACGTGGTAGAGGACCGCGGGCTGACTATCGGCTCCCTTTCTTCTGAAAGCCGCCTGGCCGCTTTGCCGGCCCTTGAATTAATACCCTGCATACGTTAAAACTAATGAATTCAGAAACGCGCTCCACCCTGTCGCCGGGCTGAGAATCTCATTCGGTCTCAGGCTAGGTAACCCACTCTTATACGTAATTCGAGGTTGCTCACCATTAAAGTGACATTCTCACTTGGAGATCCCCCGGGGGCTATCTTTATGCAACTCCACGCGTCCTGCACTTTCAGGAAAATATATTTCAGGAGGAACCAAAGTCAAAAGTTAACAATCAAATTACTAATTACCAGAGTTTATCGGTCTACGCGGATATTTAAATGGATATTTAGTCTGGACAAGAAGGAGAAAGTTTATCTCAAGCAATATATGTATAATACATGCAATCGATAAAAGTTTATGGTCCGCAAAAGTCGTGAGTGCTTTTTCCTATAGTCCTGGATACTTGCGCGGTATTGTATATCTTTCTCCTCGGTGGGGTTAAGGCATCCAGCCAGGGAGTCAGGAGGCCAGGGAGCCAGGGAGCCAGGCGAATTGCTGCTGCTGCTGCTGCTGCTGCTGCTGCTGCTGCAGGTACAGACTGCCGGTGCACACAAAAGATAAGTGGTGCGCGGTGAATAGACTAACAGGGTGCTGCTGGATTGATGGGCGTGGGCGTAAAGGAAAGGTGGGCAGGAAGGGGTTGGCCGGGATGCATCATGCATATTTACGCTCACAAGCTACCCCCTTCGCAAAGTACACGGGCTTACAAAGTAGACGGAGCTTCTATGAGGGGATGCTTTACGCAGACGTATTACACGAGAGCACCGCAGCCTGTCTATGCATCTATGCATCTATGCATCTATGCAGCTATGCAGCTATGCATCCATGCAGCTATGCAGCTATACAGCCCTGTCGTGGGATGCCCCGCAGAGACGCTCCAATCATCCCCAGCGGCGTCCAGCAACGATCGCGCAAAAAACTGCCTCAGCCTAAATAACCAACGGAGCGTGCATTTCAGGCGTTCGAGGTCTTCGAGACCTTCGAGTCTTCTTCATTCGCAAACAATCATCCGAGAGACTTGCGCGCGAGTCTCTTGGAATTCTTCGAAATCTAAAATCTGAACCGGGACTCTTGAGGGCGCTTGCATTTCTCAAACGGTTGAGGGGCCTTCTCTTCCAAGGACGTTTCGTAAATCTGAACCAGCTCCCGAAAGCTCCTCCGCGCTCGAGCAATTCCAACGAAGCAGCCTGAAGACTGACGCGCTTCTATTACGTGTACTCGTATTATGTACTACATCTCTCGTGCCACGATCAATTGGCCTTCTCGAGCGAGCTTCCCGTTTAATCGTTCGCCAATGAGTCCCCGTTCCCCGTTCCCCGTTCCCCGTTCCCCGTTCCGTTCGTCCTCGAGGCTCGGCGTCCAGGATGTGTATCTGCGTGTCTCTCGGCGTCTCTCGGTGTGTCTCTCGGTGTGTCTCTCGGTGGAAGAAGGCATTAAAATGTCAAGCGACGACCAACCCCCGAAGGCTCCAAACCCGGAGGAACCAATGGGGTCGGCTTCTGCGCCCCTGCGCTCCTGCGCTCCACACTCACCCTCACCGCAATACTTAGCTCGTCCAATGGTAGCCGAGCCGACGACAACCATGACGTTTCCACCCCCAAAATGGCTGCGAAATTGCGCGGGCATTAGAGCCGCCGTTCAAAATAAACGGGCGGATTAATTCGAGGGGGTTGCGCGGACAGGGTAGGTGTGCACACGCGTACCCTTACATAGAGGAAGGTGTGCGTGCGTGCGTGCGTGTATGTGTGTATGTGTGTGTGTACCTTCCTACCGGGTCATCCGGAGACAGCAGAAAGACGCCGAGCGTCCCGACGACCGCACCGAGTTATCTCAATCTGCAATGTGATGGAATTTCAATTTCGGTGCTTTACGTGTTTCGCTGCAACTCTCAGCCGTGACTCGTCGCTCCTTCCCTCCTCCGCGTTGCATCGAGTCTTCCTTCTCATCCTTATCACCCTTATCACGTGATTACGAGTTTTGTGATTTGTTCGGCCGATTGGCGAAAATTAAACTTCAGTTCGACGACACGATGCAGGAGCACAAATCTTTTCTCATTCGTGATCTTCTGGGAGACGTGCTTGTCGATCGTGTTCAAGGTGAGCGATTCCATTTAGTTTTATGCTTCGAAGTCGATCCGCTCAATTTTCATGAGCATCCTAAGCCTATCTCACTCGCTTATAATCAATGGTCAAAAGTTTAGTATCAAGGATAAGACAAGAACAAAAAAATGAGCAAACGGCACACGAGAGGATTTCTAAGAGCAGAACATTCAAGAGGACGTTCGACGAATCGACTGAATCGAGTGAATCGAGAAGCATTTTTAACTGAGCATTGCAAAAAACATGGACGTTCGCGCTAGAAATGCTAAAAGTTCGCGTGCATCGAGGAACTGCCGCCTCCTTCGTGGCACCGAATACGGAATATTCGATAGTCGGCTAAACTTTTGAGAATAATCGGAAGGCGGCTGCGATCTTAATGATACGGATAGGTAGTCGGGAGTATCGATCAGTATTGATGACTCGATGAGCGTTTTTTGCGTCTCCGCATCAGGATTCTCGTTATTCCCGCCGTCGCCCCCGTCGAGCGCCCAGTGCGTGTTCGCCTATTGTTCCTATCAGGGAGCGAGCGAGAGGAACCCCGCGTGTCGCGTGTGGCCCGGGGGGTGGTGGGGGGATGCCTCAGGGTGATATCCCATTAGTCGGAGTCCTGCAGATGGTCCGAAGGTGCGGATAGATTCGTTAGGGCTCGTTAGTCGCTCGATTTGTCCCAGTGCTGTTTGCGCCCCGCCGGGCACTGGGCACATTATTGGCCAATCAGCCAAATCGGCCTCGGGCTTGTTATTCTCCTATAGGGATCGTTTAATAAATTCATAGCTAAGGGATCCAGGCATGGCTGTCCCATTAACGGAGTTCGATCAGGAATATTGGATTAGCATTGGAAAGCACACGTGCTCGCACAAAAGTATCTCTCAATCAGTCGAGAGTAACGACTGCGAGAGTCCGAAATAAGACTAAACTTTACGTCCATCCTATGATAGCCAGATTCTCATTTGATCATCCCACAGACGATTCCGAAGACGAATCTGCTCCTCAGTCCGACTCGGAAGACACCATCGACCCAGGAAGTAGTCCCTGCACCAGACTAGGCAGTCCGCCATCGGCGCTATCGCCATCCCCAAACCCACCGACATCCGGCAAGTCTTGTAGCACAGCCGGAGGAGCACCCGGAGGCCGGAAGCCACGGCGAAGACGCACAGCCTTCACGCACGCGCAATTGGCCTACCTCGAGAGGAAGTTTCGATGTCAGAAGTACCTAAGCGTCGCTGATCGCAGCGACGTCGCCGATGCACTGTCCTTATCAGAGACCCAGGTCAAGACCTGGTATCAGAACAGAAGGTCGGTAGTAAGAAAATCAATAAATAATATATCGCATAGGACGATCCGCAGCGCAGCATCTCAAGTATCTCGCTTCCTCAGAACAAAGTGGAAACGACAAAACCAACTTCGGCTGGAGCAGCTTCGCCACCAGGCAACCGTAGAGAAGGAACTGTTGGTGCGCGGCGTAGGTCTGCATCACGCCAGCATAGACGCCTACTGTCCGCCTTATTCGCAAACCCAAACACCGACTCATCCTCCAGCACTCTCGGCCCCATCGGCGGCACCGGCCCCCTCGAGCGCCTCCACGGCCGCCTTCCTCTCGACGGCCGCCGCCCTCTTCAGGAACGTCACCTACGTGCACGGCTGTCCTCTCTAACCCAACCCCAGTCCCCGAGTCCTCGACCATCGCGCCACCGCTCGGCCAGCCTACGACTACGATTTCGTAAACTATCATCCTTACGTCTAATAAGGACGGGATCGAACCTTTCGCCCGGAGTCTCTCTTTTATTATTTTCGACAAGCGAGCTCAGTGCTCTTTAAACGGAGAGCAAAATCGACCGAGCCTTTCCGGGTTAACCGTCTTCGAGTGGTCAGAATTAATTTCACTGTAAATATGTAATTATTCATTTGTAGCAGCGGATCGTCGAGGGCGAAATTCTTAGAGGCTCCCCCCCCCCCCACCCCGCTCCTTTTCCCTTATCACACTTTCGTTTCGATCTATTCGAATGTCTTTATCTTGCTAACCAGTTGAATTTAAAAAAAAAAACAACCGTATTCTTATACCGAGACAAGAGATACGAATAAAACATGTGCTCTTCCGAAATCGTTCGCTTTGCGATCCGATATTTATAATCAATAACTAGATAATTTATGTGACGATATGCTAATTCATTTGTATACTACAATAGATTATAGATGAAGAGGAGATGCGTTCGTCCTAGTTATTAAATCATTCATTGTAACGTAGCGTAACGTAACATAACATAAGAATGTGCAATCTCGAGGTAAACTTCTCTATGTTGATAGAAATTTTATTAAAGTATGTTGTATGAAAAGATCGCTGCATCCGCGTTCGTCATTATCTTCATTAAATTCGGTCGTTCGTTAGTCAAAGCGCCGATTCACCTGGAAATGCTGAATCAATATTATTACTATTATTGTTGATAAAGGAATTATTATATCATCCATGAAGAAATATATGAAATATCAATCTAACTTTAGCGAATTGACTGCCTAGTTTCCGTTTAGTTTGCATCGCGTCCTGGTGCGACCCGCATTAAGCTCTGTCGCTCTCTTGTTCGATCTTATCTCTCAGCAGGGTAGTCAGGTAAGTAAGTATTAGTAGTAGTAGTAGCAGCAGTAGCACCAGTAGCACCAGTAGCACCAGTAGCACCAGTAGTAGACGATAGAACGAACAATGACCCTTGAGTCGATCCATGACTTCGGACTCTGATGTTGAACTTTGTAATTACAGTGAATTGTAGCCACACGACGAGACACGTGGCCAGAAAATAAGAAGTTATTCAGAATTGAGAGCACGCTATTCGAGGAAGGTAATAGGCTGAAACCGATACAAGTCGAGTGTCTTGTTCAGAGGTTGGAGAGGTTGAAGAGGTTCAGAGGTTCAGAGGTTCAGAGGCTCAGAGTATAGTTACTGACTAATTGAATGCACGGAATTGAATCTATACATACACGAATCTTATTCTACTGTGATTTAGCAATGTTAATTGCTTGCGGTGATGCAACTTTTGGTTGCAAGTATATGAATTGAGAAAACGAAAAAATATGGATGCAGAGAATCATATGGATCAGGGAGAAATGAAGAACTGTCGTATCGTGTCGTGTCAACACTGTCCCAGCAATACTCAGGGTTAAGAGAGATTCGAAAAAATTTGCTCGTTGCCCTAATGATAAGTTGCGTTTTTAACCAAGAACTGGATCTGCTGCTGCGAAATTGAAAATATTCCGATTGGGATCCTTGGCTTGCAGGAAGGAACCACCTCGTTCGCGTTGACCTTAGGGAAAAAAGGGGTCTTATCTGATTGTGAGTGAGAAAGAGAGAGAGAGAGAGAGAGAGAGAGAGAGAGTTTCCTTGTGAGGTGGACGAGTAGTAAATCGATGTACGTAAATGAAAAGATTCTTTGGCCCTGTTGAAATCGAGGCAAATTACAATGATAACGATATCGATGATGTCCAAACTAACTTCCCTTCTACCTACTGCGAAATCCCAAGGGAGAATCCCTCCTGCACGCGTTTATCGAGGGCTCAAGCTAAGAACCTAAGAATACAGCTTCCAATTGGCACAGTGGGGTCCCAATAGAGTGACGTGGTCCAAGTGGACCAAGTGGACCAAGTGGACCAAGTGTACCGAGCGATCCATCCATACCGAGGACACGTGTGCATTATACGGAAATATATATTCAAACCCGTGCGTGCATACGTGCGTGAGTCCTCTTGGCACTTGGGCACGCGCCGCTATTCTGCCCTTCTCCTTCGGCAACACAGCGCGCACCCTGAGGATCGTTAAACACTCTAAGATTGCACTACGTGAGGTACAAGAAATTTTGACTTTGCCGACAAAAAATATTGGCACCTCCCTCACGTCCTTTTAGCCGATTCTTTTTTTCCTCATAGCTGAATGAATAAATAAATAAACAGACGATTGAAATGAGTAGATCGATGAGCGAGGAGAAATGCATTAACAATAGAGAATTCCTTCGAAACTCGCGATTGCGGGCTGCAGGAACGCGATGTAACGGGGGAGGCCTGTCGGTCGCGTCGGTCGCGTCGACGGCGTCGGCCGCGTCGGCCGCGTCGGCCGCGTCGGCCCTCCGATGCAACGAGTAAAAAGTTAAGTGCCAGAAGTAAAGGGAATCGCGATGGCGGCAGAACGCGGGGCAAAGAAGCGAGTGTAACGAAGCTCCGACTTTTTAATTGGAATATATTCAGAAACTGGAATGCCTTTTCATTGCAAGCTTGATGCTCTGAATGCAGCCTGAATCGACACGGAAATCAAGTTATGCGCGTGTATTTACGTGTTTCTGAGTACATAACTACTGTGCCGCCGCCGCCGCCGCCGCCGCCACAAAAACGCATTCGCTGAAAACGTGATACCCAACGACGTTGGTTCGAAAAATTTGAAAAAAATTCAAAGAATTCTAAAATACGTCATGGATACGTTGAAAATGCCCCTTTTTTCTTTCCATTTTGTGCCTTTCAGCTGTTTGTAAAACAGCAGCCATAATAGAGAATTTTCCGGATTCGTCACGATCATACTCACCATGCGTTTACTAATTTATTTTTTCAATTCTTCGGAATCAAATAAAACTAGCAATGAGTTTTTAACATGCTCAATTACATTTATTTTATCATTATATTGCATAATAAGTTCTTACAAGTAGGAATTGTGACGTCATTTTGTGAATCACGGTCACAAGGCGGTTCCAGATACCGATTGAGATAAGGTTCTCGGTTTCTGGCTCCCTTCGAATCGCCACCTTGATCAGAAGCTACGCTCTGGCGGGTTGATTGGTGCAGTTAGGCCGATCCTCTCGAAAAGATTTCGTTGAGATCGAGGTGCTCGAATCTGCCGTCAAGAAATCTGGAGTCTCGAGGTGCCGAGTTGCTCGGCAAAAGTCCAGGTGAAATGCCGGCGCCCCGGTGGAAAGTGGCAAAGGGCTGTAGAGTCGGGCAGTGGAGGTTTCATACGGTTAAGGACAGAGGGTAGGAACCCCTTGACCAGACTTAAGGATCTGCTGCCCTCAGGAACCGGCCGTGGAGGATCTCCATTTTTTAAGTATCGAATCGTTAAGCAATGCTCGCGATTCGACTTAAAGGGACGACTCGAAGGAAAGGATAATGGTTATTGATTATAAGGATCTCGGTCAATCAGAATTATTAGTTCCCGCATTCGTCTATTGTCAAAGCAGTCTGTCCTGATCTGTCCTGGGACACTGATCGGGCTTCCTCGACTTGCCTCGAGTTGTTCGGCAATATCCGTAAACTGCTATCCATTTTTTGCGTCTGTTTCGGAAGTGCAATGTTGTGCTACAGTGCAGTGTCCACCTGAGTGTCTCCCTGGATACAGTTCTCGGCCTGCACGGATTAGCTGAACCAGCTCCGGTGAGGACCAATTTAATAAACGGTGGAGAGATTTCAATTTTGTAGCTCCGGTTCGATCTGTTAAATTCTCGATCAATTGCTCTCTGTTTCCGGGACTATTTACCCGATGCTTATTCCGACCCTTTTTACCACAACCTCACGCCTCAACGTGGTGGCAGCCTGCGCGCCGTGCATTTCCCTTAATGTTCGGTCCCGTCCGTGCACTGAGTTGCGTTTACTGATTTTGCGCATCCCCAAAAATCTACAGGATCAATTAAGCTACCCTATTTTCTGTTAGGTTCCATCAAAACTCTCGTTTTAGCGGATTTGAGATTGTTCCGAGGTCAACTAATAGTAAGTACCAGGTCATGCTCAGTCGTACTGGCTCGTCAGTTCCCGGCGAAAAAAGAATTGACTGTCGCCCGCCTGCCGTGCGGATGCATGGACGAAGGGTGGACGGCCGAACTGACGTAGGTTAATTCTCCAATTTTTGTTATCGGTCTTGGATTTAAAAAATACCTTACAGAATATAGCACGTATATAGTATTTATTAATTATTTTATGAAATTCCACTAGTGATTGTAAGGTCAGTAATTGGAATGCGGCTGCCGGATTTCCGAATATACGTTTATCGGAATGCAAGGAAGATGCTCCTTTCGGCTAATGGGCTGTTTGCTTGCAAATTCTGCTATCGCTAAAGGGCAGCAAACAATTCACAACTCGTTTCAACTTTCGCATTTCAATTTGAAGTGGCGGCGAAATCTGCTGGCAACCGTCAAATTTACATAATTGTCATTTTACTCCCTTTACAATGCGGCAATGCTTCTTTCGGTCGTTTCTCCTTTTCCCTTTTAACCACTTCTACTTCCACCTGAAATATCTTCGTATACCACTCTGTCTTTCTTCTCTTGTCACTAGTGATGCTGCATAAATTTCAATTTTCACTTTACCGTTTTCTTCTTAAATCCAAAAATGAGACCCCTTCGTGCAAGATTAATCACTAGTGTCATTTTTAACGTATTTTCTTAACTCGATATCGATACCATAAATCCGAGAGATAAGCTGTACGTCATCATCGGCCGTCGCCGATTGCTCCATGCATCAGCATGCCAGGCGGGCGCAAGCCAGTTTTTTTCCACCGGGAACTGACGGGCCTGTATCACGTGGAAGTTCAGGTGGAACAGTCTCAATTCCGCCAAAATAAAAGCTCTCACGGAACCTATAAGAAAATACGAAAGCCTTACGGATCCTGTCGATTTTTGGGGATCGTCCCTGCCAACCCACATTCGCGAGGTTTTACCTCTCCATAACGGAACTACGGCCCCTCCGTTGTTCAACTTCGGGGTCTTTTGGGAATCAAGAAAAAAAATGTGAGGAACACAAGGAAGTCAAATCGAGCGAAAGAAAGACACAAATTAGACCTGCCTCTCGCAGGCCGACTTCTAGTCATCCTTGCAAATATTCACCGCAACGAAAGACCACAGATGTAACAGCCAACTATGCCTTTGCGACTGTGGCTGACCGCTGGGTACTCCAATATAGTGTATTCGACACAGCAACTTCAGGTGTTTTACTAGGAATGGGAAATATTTAAAGTTAGCACGAATATACCATTTGACTCTGATGGTACGCTGGATACACTACTGGTGGCGGCACCACCTTTCCTTCCTTCCTTTCCTTATTGCTGCCTCCTCCAATTAGACGTGCCAGTTGGCGCCACCATCGTTTGACACATTTCCCATGGTGATTAAGAAATGGCGGTGCGAATTTAGGCAATATCTGATGAGCGGCCTCGTTCTAAGGGTCGCTTTAGGAAGCAACGGTAAGTTGCGGAGAACCTCAGCCCGCGAAGCTACACGTTCATGATCACGTTCAGCTCGGCTACGACGGGATATGCATTATCGACTGAGGCGATGATCACAAAATCCTACTCCCGGACTCGCCGCTATGATTTAGCGCTATGTTTTTGGTATCGCGTAAAATCGTAGCGTTGACCATCTCCCTATTCATCTCCGGTACCTCTTTCGCCTGTTTCTATAAACCATATTGGGAGTACGGAGAAACAACATGGCAGAAAGACTGAGATATGTATATCTGAGGACTGTGAAAGTAAAATAAAAGACAATTATCAGAAAGTAATCCAGTGAATATATTTAATTGATTAATATTACGCAAACATAACGTAACGACATTAGTATTGCATAGTTAAATTAATTTTTCGGTAAGGAAATATTATTTCAAGCTATTCAGCTTAACCTATCTGCACCATTATTTGTTTCCGTTATTTTGACGTAATGTCAGCTTTTGTTTATTTATAATATTATATAATTTATACGTATATTTTATTGTTTCAATAAAAATAAATTTATTTTAAATATTTATCTGTTAAAAATTGATATTTAATTTTCGAACGTAGTAAATATCAAACGAAACTCTGCAGTCTCTTGATATGGCAGCATCTGAAGCGATACAAGTTAGTTCCTTGCCATTACCTCCAGTACAATATATAAACTTGTACACTGATGAAAATGTTAGAAGAGGTCGGGCACCACGACCACCACCACCAATCCATGATACATATTCAATGTTTGGCAATGTATTCAATGCTGATGACACAATTATTAGACCACTTGAGGCTCAAGGTATCAAAAGACTTTATCCACAACATTTTGATCGACGCCGGGAGCTTAAAAAACTTAACCACTCATTGCTGGTCAACTTCTTGGATCTTATCGACTTACTTGTTCAATGTCCTGATAGTCCAAGACGCGCAGAGAAGGTATTAAAAGTAATTTTAATATTAAACTAGTAATGTTTATTTCAATACCCAACATCTATCTATCTCAAGAATCAATTTTCTTTCAGGTAGAAGATCTCAGTTTATTATTCATTCACATTCATCACTTGCTTAATGAATTTAGACCTCATCAAGCTCGTGAGACTTTAAGAGTAATGATGGAACTTCAAAGGAGACAGAGGGTTGATACAGCACTTCGATTTCAGAAACATCTTGAAAAGGTATGGAAACTTTGACATAATTATAACAAAGGTTTGGGGTTCTATGTTTGCGATGGTAACTGTTGTCTTACGTTCGTATTTAGGTTCAGGAAATATTGCAACATGCATTACAAATGCTTCCTGATGGCTTAGAATTGGATTCCAAACTTGCAATAAACACTGATGCAATGGAAGCTATGGATACGTTAGGACTTGAGCAAAGAGGATCTGATCTTTGCTGTCCAAGTGATCGTATTATGTGTAATGTTATTGATGAGATGACTGCAATGACACCAAGCAACGGTTTATTTTAATTAAAGATGTAATTCTCATCGATTTATTGATTTGCTTGTATCGGCAGTCACTCTTATCATAATTCACAATTTGTATTTATAAAAATTCTTTTGATGTTTTAATTTCTCAAAGAGATATAACATTACATTAAAAATAAAGAATTTCATGAATTTAAAATTCTTAGGAAAAATTTAATATCTAAATGTACAGTTCATATAGTTTTCTTATAATGTAATTCAAAAATTGAGGGCTATCATTAAAAATCTATGATGCCTTGTCATTGGAAGGGGTAAGAAATAATTGAACAATCTATTCAAGAAATATATATTTGGTTAAATGTTTTTATTAGTTTAATAATCAAGAGATTGTTATAATGAATGCAAAATTATGACACAGCAGAAATATTTCGACGACGATGACAGCAACGGTGATAACATTGACGGTAGTTTGGACGAGGGAAACAAAGAAATTGGTCGGGAGATTTTAAGACTCACCTCGTTTGAAAATGACAACAATTTGATATACTACAAATAGAATCAGCTGGGTTGCCAACCGATCAGCAAGACCTGAAAAAAACTTATTTCAATTTTCGAAGTAAAATCCCAAGGGTAGATTCCGCCTCTCGATTCTGAAACACAAAGAGTTGTTATATTTTCCCCGATGCTTCATCCTCGATTCTGGCCCCTTTCATCATCGGCGTATTTATAGTCTGCAGCTGTAAGCAAAATAACAAACATTCCAATTGAAAATTCAAAATCGAAGTAGAAACTTTCCATTTTGATAACTAATAAGTATCTAAGGTTAAACATATCTGCTTTGACAACAAATTTACTTTAATGACAGTATTTATGAATTCGACGAATTAAGTAAATTGTTTTCCAACGTTTAGAATTAAATAAAATGGAAAGGTTCTTGCGTCGATAATCAAAATAGTTTTCAAGAAGATGAATACTGCAACTGCAACATAGGAATGGAGTGGAAGGAACAAGAACTTGGATTTGGATAATGAAATTATTGTAGAATTTAGGAAGGGAATACAACGCGCACACGATTTGTCCCCCCTTATTTTTTCAACTTGTTCTTGCAGTTTTGCGGCCATTCCTTTTTTGCATATTGTTTTGTCGAATTTTGACGTTCACAAATTTTCATTGTAGATGTCTTTTGGCATTCATGCAATTTTCTTTTATTTATATTTTCTTCGAGCATCTTGTTTTCATTTTTGTTTTACGAGATGCACTTTGAACGCGTGCACTGTAGATTAGTTAATTTTTTTTCAGCAATCAGGATCACTGCTCAATTGTTCTTGAATCTTGGCATGCAGCTTTGTACACTCTTGTTACTTTAACATTCAGCAACCCTGTTAAGTATAAATTAACGCAATATGTCGGTGCCGATTCTTCCCCTTGTTTAACCAATGATTTTGATTTTGTCTTCATATTTTCTTCCATGGTGTTAAAATATTAGTCAATAATCGAATATTGATATGACGGCAGGCAATCATTAAATTTTGAAAATTAACTTTATAAGTATTCGCAGCATGTATCATATAGTAATGATGCCATAGCTCAATCATAAAGATTTACGTTTTTTAATATGCGTTGTCACTCAGGAACTTGCATGAAATTAGATTAAACGTTTATTAAAAATGTCTTCGTCCTCGTCGTAGAAACACTAAATTATTCTGGAGTGATTACCGGCAATTAAATGTCAACTGCAAATAACAAACTACGTTAATGAAACTCTGTTAAGCAATACTAATCAAAAAAGAACTGTCTTTCATCCATCAATTGTACAATATGAATTAACACAATAGTTCCAGTTACTATGCGAAGGTATCGCAAGCGCCGTATGTGGCGTCCCAAGCACACCACAGAAGTCCAAGTGAATTTTTCAAACGAGGTCCTTCATAAACACAAGAAGGAAGAATAGAATGGAAAATAAAGAGAGACATTTTTTTCAAGGTCCACATTGCAACACGCTTCAGCCACAAAGAATATGGACAGTAAATTCTTGTCTAATTAAAACGGGGGAAATCCTTGTTTGGTAAAGAAACGAATGATTAACCGTAATAACTTGCCAGTACGTGCACTAGCTTTTAGACTTCATGGTATTAAAGTTTTTATACGTTGATAACGTTCAAGGTGCCTCTTTGAAATTTCAGACGAGCAACCGGAAACAAAAATTCACTTTTGACTGATTCACTTCATTAAAAACACAATTATGTACGCGATAATCTCGCAGCGCGAGATAAAATTCTCTTCTATGATGATACTTCTTTACTCTTCGCTCTCACATCTCTTCTTATTTCTTTTCATTTTCCCTTTCTGCTTTTCCTCCTCCACGTCCTCTCTCTCTCTCTCTACTTTTCTTTAAGATGCACATAATTTACAGGCTCCACAGAACAAAGTTAGAAATGTCGGATCGGAGCTTCCTTCGTCGTTAATATGCACTCTTTCTCCAGCCACCACGACCACGCGGCCTGTATCCTCCACGGCTGCCCGACCTGTTACCTCTGAAACGACCTCTAGATCCTGAAAATCAAAGCGTCGATCAAATGATTTTCTTTCGCAGAAGGTACCAGATATCAGTACGATAATGTTCAAGCACTAAGTAAAACTTCGTGCTACTTTCCCTTGGGATATTCAACGCTGAGATTATTTATTAAGAGAAAAACTTGCCATAATTTGAAGAAATGTTTGAACTGTATTTTCCACTTGGAGGCGTGTAAATTTCCCTCTTGCTACCTTTCCCATCCTCCTTATTGCGTTTGCTGGTGCCACTGTCGTTGCCAAAGGTAATGGGAGTATGCCTTTTCTGTCCTGGCGAACTTTTTTCAAGCTATTAAAAAATTCAAATAAATGATAAACAATTACTATAAGACACAACAGTCATGTAGACCGTAGACTCAGTCGTAATACTTTCATAACAGCAGTTAAATTGTATATTTCAAGCATGCATTTCCTCTCACCTTTTTATTATCGGAACTCGGTGTTATCCACGACAGATGTATAACACTCTTGAAACTCGGTGGCGAATGAAATAGATCTTTAATCAGAATGTTGATATTGTTGGTAGTTTTGAGGGCAACAACCTTAAGCCGATTCTCCTCCGATTTTAACTCGTCCTCGCTTTTTCCGCCAATGGCTTCACGGAGTTTTTTAATGTAACCCTGAATACCGCGAGCGAAGTATTGGAGCCTCAGGCGGAACTCCTTAAGACCTTCCGCATCCTTAGTCAGAAATTCTGGAGTCTGCTTGCACAACTTATGGAAAGCGTACATGAGACATTCTACATGACTGAATTGAAGTTTCGGCACTTCGGACACTTCAGTGTCTGGAGGAAGTGGCATGTAGGTCTGGAGCAGAGAAAAACGGTTTAATATTTGAAAGCCGGTAATTTTCAATTCTGAAATCGAAGCATACATATTCTTGTACTTGTTATACTCACGATAAGAGTGTTGTAGAGTTGCTGCACTTTCTCTTCAGGCTTTTCGATGTTGCCACAAAAAACGGCGAGTTCTGCGAGTAATTTCAGTATTTCGAGTTGTGCATCACGACCATCTGGAGCCGTAATTAATGAAAGATGCGGCAATACTTGCACACAGATGTACGACACAAATCTCGACGAATCGATCTGCGACTATGAAGCGGAAAGATAACAACGAAGCGCATGAAAAATCATTGGCTATCACAAAAGTGCCTAATCCTGATCAAAGTGTTATAAATATTTGGTGAAGCATGTAATGATACTCACGCTAAAGAACGGAAGAGCATGCCCGATACATTGAACAAGCCTGTTCCATTGTTCCAAATTAGTGTGTTTAAAAGGAACAGACAGTTCAGCTTGTTCTACTGTAATATCAATCAATTCTTGTTGCCCAGCGACTGTCGTGCCGAGTCTGGTCCAAGCTAGAACTTCCATAATGCTGTGAAACTCATCTGCTGTCACATCCTGAAAAGGTCGTTGAATTTATTCGTTTACATATTTTGTACATTAAGATTTAGATACTTGATTTTGCTATAGATTTCAGGAAGACTGTACCTGCAATACTTTTTTGCACTCAGCAATGAGCAAGTCTTCAGGTTCCTTAGTGATAACATCATGACCAATAGCCTTCAATTTCGTTGCCAGAAATTTAATGCATCGCTCGCGCGTTCCGTCATCGCCATTCAGTATTTGACTGAAAAATCCACTTATGGCACCTACCAAATAATATATAATCATTTCTCTCACTAGCTTTAATAATAAAAGATATATTTATATTACCAAACTCAACTAATTAGTGGTATATAGATATTACCTTTTGGATCGCTTTTCATAAGAGACATAATACTGTTTTGGACAACCGCTAACTCTGATGTATCTTGTGCTTGTAACAGTTGGGCTAAAATGTCAGCGATTCTTGCTGTATGCTCTTTGCTGTCCTTGCAAATAGCTGGTAGATCCTTAATAGCTTGTTTTCTTATCTGAAATTTAAAAAGTTCAAAACATCTTTTACAAACACTGTTTGAAAAATAAATGTAATGAATGAAGATTTAAGAACCATAAAAGGTAAAGCTATGGAACGTATACATACAAAATCTTGAGACAAAAGGAAAAATAACTAAAGAATAGTAAAATTTATCATTAAACTTACAGCCATGTCTTCATCCTCACAAAGATCCAAATGGGCATCAATTGCACGATCAGCTAGCTTTGGAAAGTATTTAAAGAATCTGGCAATGAACTGCGAAGCCAACCGCTTTTCCTTGGGTGAACCTTTGACAGCTGTTAATATTTCCAAGTATTCTTTTTCATGCTGTGAAAACAAACAAATACCCATTATTGTCATCTAAAATGAGTATCTATAATAGACCAGAAAAAATCACAATACTAAAAGTAAATACAAAAACAAATATTAAATATTAAACTAACCAAGACTATACTTATTTGCCTGATATTCAGCTTTTGGCTGAATATAACAATTGCTGAATATATAATAAGATAACAAGGTATCCATAGTTTATAATAGAGTTGCTCTATACTAATATATAGCTAGATTAAATATACAAAAATAATTTTAAAGGTTTCCATACTAATAATCTGCTTCCTCGATGAAATACTATTCACACAAATCATTTAAAAAGCAAAGCAATTGTAAATCTTATCAAAGGAAAACAATAAAATGTATTAATTTAATTTTAGAAATTCTACTGAAAATACAAAACTTTAACGTGAATGATTGCATATGGAGTTCGCAACAGAAGACTAGAAAAGCCGCCCATGCTGCAAGAAAAACGTGATAAAACTGACAGTGTTCCAATAAAAAATTATACATCAAGCATGAGTTCAAAATAGATAAGTTCTTACGTGGCACAAGCGAGAAATCAAGAATTGAAAGAAGATGTATATTTAAGAAATGTAAAGTAATTCGACGTTACGACAAGCATAACCCAATCAAAAACGCTATACCTCTGCAAGTTTATCCTTTGCATCAGCAAGAATACCAAAATTCTTGTAGAGCTTCTCGATGCTGTCAGTACTCATTGTAACACCGGCACCAGAGTCTTCGAGGTGGCTTGGACTCTCTACTATCTGGGTTAAAGACGTTAAATGGCTAAAATATATTGCCAGGTAGGAAAACGCGGGTTACTGCACAGAGCACGCCAGGGAAGTATAGAGTCCACGCACAAGCACGCGTTGCACCAAAAACAACCAAGAAACGAACACGACGAATCAGAACGAATGTCGAATGAGCATCGGCTAGAGTACGTTCAGAAACTTCTCTAGAGTCGACTCTAGTATCTTTCTATCCTCTACGTAATAACGATAAATAAAAGGAGACGCAAGGTGCCCGATTTACGCTGAGTAAGATTTCTGAACGCACCTCTGAGCAGCTAACGACAGGGGGTGTATAAGGGGCTTGGCACTTGGCCCTTTATGAGGGCATAAAGCCAAAAGGGGATCAAGACGAAGAAGAAGTAAAAGGGGTCTCGCCAGGAATTAAGAAACAGAAACACAACGATCCTCTGGGCGATGTTGACTCATTTTTGAACACACCTAAAGTGCTCCAAAATATTATTTATGGCCAATTTCTTCACCTTCGGATAAAATTTATCCTGCAGAGAAATCCCCAGCTAACCAATCATTTTCATGTTTCAGGAGTTCATCCGCAGGATAAATTTTATCCAAAGATGAAGAAATTAGCCATTAACAGAAGAGCAAACAGAAGTAATGCACCCCAAGGTTCCTCTTCCTAAATCGCGCTATAAATTCATAGCATGAATCAGTAACAAAGTTCCAGGGGATGCCTCTAGACAACCATATGGGTCGTGCGATTAAAATTCCAGGAGGTCGTTTAAGTATTTTCATTACAGCGAAAATCCGCACCGACCCCCTGAGCCTAATTGCTCATGAAGCGCATTTTGCATATCCACGTAACTTGCACCAGCTGTCACACATTATCGTTAGTTTCCGATAGATAATAGAACGGATTTGCGATAAATATTATTAGATCTTGATTTACTTTGAAAATTTATTCGAAATATAAAATTGAGGCTTAATCAAAATCTCACAGAATATCGGGAGCAGATAAAACTTGAATTGAAATTGTAGAATATCGAAAATAAATTACCTTCAAATTGAAATATTAGTAAATTAAATGTTTGGAATATTACAATATTTCAATAAATCAATAAAGTTAGACATTAACACTATTTTAGATTAGATATCAGAAATCCTGGCCAGGAATATTGAGAAGCATTGGAAATTGTCCAAAACTGTGTGCGCGCAATGTCATCGCGCAAGACTGGGTGGTGGGAGCAGGCGGAGAGTGGGGGAAGCGCTCGAGGCAGGGCCCGGACTGGGAGCGCTCATTCTTCCTCGAGCCGGTCTCCTATACTGGTCTCTTGGACTATTTCGTTTTATCCATTTTTATTCTACATTTCTTTCTATATTCTAATCTTTCTCTTTCTTTTTCTCTTTTTCTTTACTTCCATACTCCTATTTCTTTCCTACTTTCATACTACTTAATTTACTCTATATTTTCTTATATCCTTATTTTTTCTTGATTTCCTTTTCTTTATTTCTTTACCTGTTGATCTCTCTCTTTTTGTCTTCCTCTCTCACTCTATTGTACACATTAAATTCTTCCTGTTCCTTTGGTGGGGTCGAGCATACTTAGTCGAGTAGTTATATAAAGGGTAGTCACCCTGTTAGATTAGCTA
>JASANN010000177.1:27520-41234 GCA_031762395.1 Calameuta pygmaea | reverse complement strand
ATATTTTTCGGCTAACTTCACGGTCAAATTTTGATTACTTGATTATAAAAGAATCAGTGACCACCAAATGTTTTAATCACGCCACCAATGACCACCAAACGACTACCAATCGATTAGGTATGATAAAAAGTTAAAAAGTTAAAGTTGTCCGGCTAACTTCACTGAGGTGTTCTCCCCGTGCGCACTGCTGTACAGTGTGTAATACAGACAGGCTGCTACACTCACCTATGTCCTTGCTACCTCTCTCAGCTCGCCCCCCCATCACTGCCGTACGCATTCCAATATGGTTAGAGTTCAGCGGCTGTGGGAGAGAGAAATAAGAATGGCTGGCTTGATCGCAACCCCTCTTGTTGTCATGAGGCGAAATGAAAGATGCTTTCTTAAGAAAAGTACCCCCTCCATCGAGAAAAATGACATAATGTAAAATAAGCGAAAAACTCCACTCACAAATTCCTTAGCCTAACCTCACCTAACAAAACCAAACCAAACCAAACCAAACGAACCCAACCCAACTGATCCAAACCAGTTATAGCCGATTAAGTTTATCTGCAACCTGCACAATTCGATCCCGTCGCAGTACAGCATACCAGAATTTACAACCCTCAGAGAAACTGAAAAGTAAGTACACAAAAGAATTTCAATTGAAATATTTCAAATTTACAAAGTTCAGTATCAGCTTCCACGACAAATATTTTAATGTAAAATATTTTGATCACATCACAAGCTAGTCGCTGTAATTAATGTTACATTAAAAATAATAGTTTCGTTAAAAAGCGATACTTCGTATACTTCACTTAGGTTATTTAAATTACACAAGTCATTAAACCTTAATCATAATGAGTCAAATTTGTGGCACCCTCGCTCGCCGCGCCCCCGAACTCGACCGTACGACGACCACGTAAGCAGGTGCTGCGTCCGCGCGAGGACAAGTAGTTCGAGTAGTGCCACTGGCCAGCGTGCCCCACAGCTCTGCTCCGTCCGTCGCAGTCACGCTCGGCTCGACACTCTCGCCAACAAAACCAGGCACGGCCATCTTGTCTGCGGTCTGCCCGACACCACAGCTCCGGCGGCTCACCGCCGCCGTTCGTTCTTTTAGTCTCACCATCGCGAGCGATTTGTGCCAGTAGAAGCTTGTAAAATAAAATTGGACCATTCCAACCGGGATTCCAAGTCTTGTCCTTTGTGTGCTCCTCACCACCTTATAGAATGCAGTACACGCAAAAGAAAGAATGCCGCTAGCATCCAAAAATTCATAACATCCTTACGTTAAGTTCAATTTCAAAAGACCGCAAGAAAACTCTTCAATGGTTACGTGAAATAGAATTGATCCCAAATGCAAGATACTGTTCAACACACAAAAAAAAACATGACTCTATACGAATCACAACTAATACGTGGTCAATTTGTTTGCCAAAAAAAAGCAAATATAATCATAATGCCCCTGTAGCAGAAAGTACATGGTTTGAGAGATGCCAGACTCTCATCGTGCTTCTACAGCAACGTGTATACTCATAACATACAGTTTTACTTTTGAAAAAACCATTCGCGAATCTAGTATTGTTGAAGGTCAAAAGATTTCGCGAGAGACAATTTCCGACCGTTTTTCTTTTTGTCAAGAAGTTTGCATGGTTTTTCTTCATGAACAATTTGAAAACGAAGATAAAATAAGAGGCATCGGAGAAGTCGTCGAAATCGACGAGTGTAAAATCGGTCGTCGAAAATACGAAAGGGGACTTGTAATAGAAGATTCTTGGATCTTGGGAATTATTCACAGAGGACATCCTTGTAACTGTTGACTAGAGATTTGTCCAGATAACAAAAGAGACGAGACTACCTTAATCTCTTTAACAAAAAACATGTAGCTATTGGTACAGAAATTCATACGGATTGCTGGAAAGGTTACATTAATTTGAAAGCTCATGGTTATATAGCCAAGACTGTAAACTATTCCAAAGAATTTGTAAATTCCGATACCAAAGCACACACACAAAACGTTGAATCATTCTGGCGTTCGATGCGTCGATCTCTATCTCATGGAGGAATTAAAAATCAAACCACCTAGCAGACAATCTTTGCGAATTTTTGTGGCGACGTCGTGTAAAAACAGTAAACTCAGATCCCTTTGCGCAACTGATCGCGGACATAAAAATTTGTTATCCGGAAAAGCAGGACTAAGTTTTTAGTTTAAGTTACAGAAAACTTATAAAAATGATACGAAAAATAAACATTATTGACAACAAAAAATATATTAATGATAAGAAAACATGTTTCTTACTTCAAAAATACAAGATGTAAGAAACACCTAAAAATACAAAAAGCAAAAAAAATACGAAAAGGAAAAAAATGCATTTTAAAATCCAAACTTCAACCTTCCCACGGTATCGTACGTAATTAGGTAATTATGTATTGAAACTAATAGCATAATAGTAACAAAGTCTATCAATCATAATTATTCTCTATTACAATTCCTTTTTACGAATGTTTCTTTCTTTGAACATTATCCCATTTTTCTTGAAAAATAATAGTTCTATAATAAAAATGCATTCTACATAAAAGATGCAGTTTTTTACAAGCTACAATTTTTGCTTGAAACTTTTTTCTGTATAACTAATATTTATTGATAAAATATCAAAAAAGTGTTTTCTTTTAAAAATGACCAATTTTTTAAATATTATTTTTGTGGGTATTTTCACTATTATATTCGTCATCAACACGTAAAAATACGCCAAAATACAAAAAACCATACTTTCAGGAAGTATGCGGTTTTCGGAACTACAGCCAAATAATAGTTGCGATGAGTCTTTTAAAATCACTCTTCACAGCAGTCAAGTAAACCGTAAAATTTTGTAAAAACAAAAAAATATGTAGCTGTCTCCGAAATAAAATGTATGCCACTATTTCAGGTTATGTTATGTTACGTTGGCTTAGTCCTCCCCGTGCGTACTGCTTTATCTCAACTTAAACTTTCTGAGAGAGTACAGTGTGTTATAGAAACAGCCTGCTACATTGACCTGTTTCATCGCTATCTCTATCTACGCGACCCCCACCAATGCCGTGCCGTGCGGCCTCCAGCATTCCTACATTTCAGTGTTAAGCACTCATCAGGTCGAATACGGACATTCCTCATTGGCTAGTTGGTTATAAAGTAAACTTCACATAAGGATATGAGGTTGTGACGCCGTCAGGACCAATCACAAAATGTGTTCGCTTCCGTACTTTATAGCAATATTTTAGCAAACTTTAACATCGATTTTAACTACTTAGACAGTTTTTGAATTCCCGTCACATTCCAGTTCCCCATTAAGGTTTTTTACATTTATTAGTTAAATGTTTTGATTATGATATTCATGGCCACTAAATTTTTTTGCATCGATTGAGCCCTAATTCAATCAATTTAGAAGAAAAAAAAATGGTTTGGCTAAGTTTGAGCCTTATTTGGATTTTTAATTATTATATATGTTTATAATTTTTTTTTAATTATAGTTGTATGGCTAACTCTATCCATCTGATAGTGATTAAAGTAGCGAAACGTTTCAATTAGACTACCAAACATTTTTTAAATTATAGTTTTATGGCTAACTTTATTCAGTTATCATGGTCGCCTTTTTTATTCGGATATAATTTTGTATACTGATCAAATGGGTTTAAGCCTAGGAGCCAGTTCCATAAACAGAGTGTATTGTTTAAACTAGATTTAATTGTCCATTAGCCAATCAAACATTTGCATTTTGAAAATAAACCAAGTTCACATATTGAGCTGAGGCGCAGAAATTCAACCTTAGAGGAAATTCGTAAAATATCTAAATTTGATAGAATAACGTAAAGAAAAAATTTTGGAAAAAACAAAATACCTCGATCTTTCATATTTGGGTCGATGCAATTGGTACAGGTTTTGTAGCCTTGGTGGAATATCTATTTTGACAGATAATTATGGCGTTTTATTTTGTTTATGATTGATCTGCAAAGATAGAGCAGGTTTTAAGGAATAACATAAGAAAATTTGGTTATCTTTTGTTATGATTATCTGAACATTATTTCACCAAAAGGCTAGACCGAGGAATCATCACGACTTCTAACGGCACATAATATACTACCATAGTTCGAACGTAATCAGACGTAGGACTTCATTAGTCTACTTTCGATTTTTTAAATTCTTCCTGTATCCTTTATCCTTTCTTTCTCCTCGCAACTCTTTACAATGTACGTTTTATTACGTTCCATTACATTACATTACATTTTTCGGAACGTCCAATATCGGCCGCTTGTTGTTCATCGTTTCAGTTTTAGTCTTTTTGCCATTAGCGATGGCCTTTACGTCCTCCACATCCAATGTCTCATACTTAAGCAATGCATCAGCAAGTTGCTTGTGTTCTTTTGCATGGGTTTTTAGGATCATTTTAGCACGCTCGTACGATTCCTAAAGAAATGTAAAAAGCAAGGATACTCATTAGTATAGAAATATTCAATATAGAATCTAAAGTGATATCCATAATATTTACCTGGAGCAGACGTTTCACCTCACTGTCTATTAGTTCATTAGTCATTGGGCTGTATTCGGATGAACCATTATAATCTCTATTTTTGTTGTAATGGGCCCTGAAACCGACTTTTTCAGACATACCAAAGGACTTGACCATCCCCTCAGCTATCTTGGTGGCATCCTGAAAAAAAGTTTATGAAAACAGTGAAAGAAGAAATATACGCCATTTTAGTGAGTTTGCTTTGCATGCGCCTTGCTACTTTGTTGCAAATATAAAAAAGGACTTCACAATGCTATCATAGTCTTGCTGAGTAGTTTTCTAAGAGCAAACCTCTAAATCTTTTGAGGCGCCTGTAGTCACTCTTTCTGGGCCAAAAATCAATTCTTCAGCAGCTCGTCCACCCATCATTGTGTCCATGTTAGCTAGGAGCTGGGCTTTAGTTACGTGGTAGATATCCTTCTCCGGAAGATAAGATGTCTATAGAATTAAAAAAAAATGTTTAGTATTAATATATTCAATAACTTTAAGAGTATATTAAATGTAACATTATCCCCCCCCCCCCCCCACTTACATGCCCTAATGAAGGTCCGCGTGGTACGATTGTTACTTTATGTAAAGGAACTGCATCCTTAGTATAATAAGCAACTAAGGCATGTCCACCTTCGTGATATGCAGTGATACGATTAACTTCATCATCTGCCATTCGCAATTTTCCTTCAGGCCCCAGGATTACTTTATCCCTTGCTCGCTCTAAATGCTGCATTGTCACATAATCTGCACCGTCAATAGCTGCTCTCAAAGCAGCTTGATTAACCTGAGCCAAATTATTTTTGCATAATAAAAAGTGTACATACTTCTAGATTGTAAAAGAAAAATTCAAGTGTACCATGTTTTCTATGTCAGCTCCTGTGAATCCTGTGGTGCATCTCGCCAGGTATTCCGCGTCCACTTCTCGTGTTAAAATTCTACTCAAATACAAATCTAATATCTCCTTTCGTCCCAGATAATCTGGTGCGTTAACGAAAATTTCAACGTCAAACCGACCGGGCCGCATTAATGCTTTATCCAAATCTTCTCTTCTGTTGGTAGCACCCAAAACAATGACACCTTCATTCTGATGAAATCTATAATTTTTCAAAATTACGACATATTTGATTTTTACATGTTAAACTCAAAATATTGCTGTCTTAACTATCTTACCCGTCCATTTCCGAGAGCAATTGATTAATCGTTTGATTCGCGTAAGGATGTAATACAGAATTTGTTCGCTTCGCACCGACAGAATCAATCTCGTCAATGAAAATTACGCAAGGAGCTCTTTCTTTCGCTGCCTCTGTAAAATAAAAATTTGTGATTTAATTAACACGTTAAACGCGGAACCAATTTTGCTTGACTTTCCGTTAAGGCAGCGTTAAATACAGTAAATTCATTACATTTGTAATCGTCAATCCCCAGGGACGCTGCTTTTAACGTGTTAAAAAATAACATAACAAGGATTACAAATGCTAAATTACTTACTGAATAAATCACGCACTCTTCGAGCACCCTGTCCGACAAGAATCTCATCGAATTCAGGTCCAGCTGCGTGGAAGAATGGAACCCCTGCTTCTCCTGCTACAGCACGCGCCAATAAAGTCTTTCCAGTCCCTGGTGGACCTACCAATAAAACTCCTTTTGGCAGCTTACCACCAAGAGCAGAAAACTTATCTGGATTCTTAAGAAATTCAACGACATCTTTCAATTCTTGTTTTGCTTCATCAACCTGTAATTAAAAATTAGTATCTTGGATGCAATGTATTATAAATAAAAATAAAAATTGTTTAAATATAAAAAAATACTAACTCCTTTTACATCATTAAATGTAACATGAATCTCCTCAGGATCTACCTCAACTTGATTCCCAATCTGGATTCTGAACATGCTTCCACTAGCGCTTGCTAAATAAAACACAGTTGAATACACTTCATCATTAATTATGAACGCTTTCAGTGATAGCTATAACAGTCCATAATAGTAAAGAAAAAGGATTTGTTTCCACTCTAAAAATTTATTCCTTGCAAATTCTGCAAACGAACGTAGTATATACCCATCACTGAGTATTTTAATAAGGTGAATATTAAAGAAGCAGTACTAACATTTATACACACCCATGAACGAGATGAAAACCGTTAAGAAAATGCCGATCATCACTACATGCTGTACAACTTTAAGCCATTTAAGTGTACGATCTGGAGTCTTCTTCCCATGACCTGCCATATATCCTTCTGCAAATGCTACTTTGACACGCTGCTGCTCATCCGTACTCATTTCATGATCACTAAGTAAAGTTCGTAGCTTCTCCACATCGTGTTCACTAGACGCGCCTGTTATCATTCCTCTATCTTCCTAGTTAATTAGAAAAATGTGCTAATTAGTCTTACTTTCTTTACCCCTTTTCTCATTTACATTAATTTTAAAAAAATTAACCTGATGTCCTGATGATGTCATTCCCATCCATTTTCGAAATCTACCACCCAGGGTAGGATTCCTTTCACGATCTACCTTTGCACTTCTATCTGTCTTAAAGCTTCTTGTTTGCATATCATAAGCAAACTGCGATGGTGAATACATATTTTTAAATAATCTGAAGGGCTGCCAAGATGATAAACATATCATGGGCAAAAGAGTTGTTTCTGGAAATTGAACACGAGGAAAGCCATATTTGTTATCTGTAAAGCTTGCACCAGATATGTAAGAAACTCTCCATTTAGAATTTTTATCTATAATTCTTGAAACAGTTGGCTTGAGACCCTTAGATAATTGTTTTAATATATCGTATGCATCGTTTCTCTTTATTCTTAAAGGAGTAGCTAGATGTTGTGTATTTAACCTTTCTATGTATAATTCTGTACAATTTTTTGCAGCCTGGAATGAAAACCTCTTGTGTCATTAAGAAAATTATAGCATAGAATTGCTGCAACTTACCTCTGCCAAGCTATTTTGGCACAAAACTTCAGGATGCCTATTAATTTTATCATGATGCTTTACCCTCGTTGCAAATCTGGATGGCCTTGGTGTTACAGTTGATGTTAACTGTGTAAGATGGTATAACACCTAAAATTGTTGATACAATATATATATGTTTTATGTCCCAAAAAAAATATAATTACTATTAAAAAATAATGTAAATACTTTGATCAAAGGGCAATCATAAATTAACTATTTTATATAATAAATAATAGTAATCAATAATTATACCTACATAGCTATTACTTGAAATAAATTAGATTTAATATTATAAGTTTTCTATTGATGGCAATATGATGCAATAGACAATGATAAAAAGAAATATGTTATTTGAGACACACCAACATTAATAGAAAAGATGAAAAGATTATTTACTGCCAAATTTGAAAAAGAAACTTATATTAATCTAGACATTCTGAATAAAACATAGTCTTGAACTTATTAAGAAACAACAAACCTTAGCTCCAGAGCTATTATCAAACCTAGGTAACTGATATAAGAGGGTTATTAGAAATATACCTGATTATACGACTGTAGTGAAATCATCTGGCCAGAAAAGAGAAGAAACTGTAAGTGTGAGAGGAACGGAGGATGGATCCTTCTGATATAAAAGCTGCGTAGCCGATTGAATATTTTTGTTTTCTTGATCACGTAATTATCGAAGAAAGTTAAACGAAGAGAAGCACAAATTGTTCACACTTGCATAAACGATTTCATGATATAGGATTTTCGCCGTTAACCCAGTGGACGGCCATTATCCTTTTCCACTTCTTAGCAGACTAAAAGCCAGTCTTTCGAAGAAGCTCTGTATAAATAATTGTTACAAACTTTATTATCGACCCTACCGGACAAGAAATATTTGTTTCTATTGCTATGAAGTCTTTCATGTTACCTTGAGTTTTTTTCGTTACGAAATGCTTGCCGACAATTTTGTTAATGAGCTTTTTCAAAGTAAGACATCGAACCAAATAAATGTCGATCGTCACGATTGAAATAAAAATAAATAAAAATTATTCATTTGTTCAAAAATTAGAGATGATTCCCAGGTCAACCGTAGAACCGTATGACTAAAATATTAAAATCATTATTGGCTGAATTCTTCATGAGGAATAATTTTGACCAATAAAAGAGCAGAGATGAGTAAAGTAGGGAGATTGCCAATGGGCCTATTTTTCGTGGCTTCACTTTTATTCTTGTTTCGGCGCGCCACCTTAACGGAGGGCCATCGAAGCAGCTTCACGGTTTTTATTGGTCAAGTATATATAGTAATACCGTTGGGTTTAGATTGGTATAGTGGTGCGGAGGACGTGGTGGGGGTATGTCAAGCACATACTGTAGCAAAAGTGTAGTTCCAATCCTGGCGGGTAGATGGTGCCACGAAAAACCCAAGTGTGACGTAGCGACAATGTTTGGTATAATTCAGGAATTCGGCTGTAAAGGGTATACGTTTTAGCAATATCGAAACCCACAACTATTCAAACGACAAATATAGGATATGTTTAATCGAAGATATTATTAAAGAGAGATTTAGTTATAAAAGAATAACTCTGAGAGAATCGATATATATAAGTGGGGACGTTATAATTATTTAATAAATGATATTGTAAATCTTATAATAGACGTTGTTTAGTTATGAATATTAGAATTGTATTTCCTCTGTTACTTAAAGGGTGCCTAATCTAATTATGTTTATTTGGAACTCTTAATTTACGATAACAGTGTTTAATGCCAGCAAGTCAAGTGCCAGTGATTGAAATGGAGACGGCTGGCCCTTTCTTCGAAGGAGCGACCGTGAGAGACGGCTAGTATAAGTTTATGGTTTTCTTCCCTTGTTCCTTCTGAAGTCGCACTTGATTGGCTGAAACCTATGCTGGTAGGGGAATCTTTGTAAAGACTTTGGGGGTAAATCCCGAGAGTTTTGTTTTTTGAAATAAAGACTTGTGTATCGACCTTCGATCAGAGCAAATCGCAGTTGCAGTTGATATAAATATATATACATGCTTCTATCTTAATATTCATATTTATTGCGTAATTACCCTTCCAAATTCGCAAGGTGAGTTTCCACTCTTTACCAACGGAACCTAACAAGGAAGGACATCTAGTAGGATGTCCACCAAGTGTAACGCTCGGAACGTCCACTTGAAATCCCACTAGATGTCCTTCCTTGTTGGGTTCCGTTGGTAAAGAGTGAAAACTCACCTTGCGAATTTGGAAGGGTAATGACGCAATAAATATGAATATTAAGATAGAAGCGTGTATATACGTATATATATACCAACTGCAACTGCGATCTGCTCTGATCGAAGGTCGATACACAAGTCTTTATTTCAAAAAACAAAACTCTCGGGATTCACCCCCAGAGTCTTTACAAAGATTCCCCTACCAGCATAGGTTTCAGCCAATCAAGTGCGACTTCAGAAGGAACAAGGGAAGAAAACCGTAAACTTATACTAGCCGTCTCTCACGGTCACTTCTTCGAAGAAAGGGCCAACCGTCTTCATTTCAATCACTGGCACTTGACTTGCTGGCATTAAACACTCTTATCGTAAATTAAAAGTTCCAAATAAACATAACTAGATTAGGCACCCTTTAAGTAACAGAGGAAATACAATTTTAATATTCATAACTAAACAACGTCTATTATAAGATTTATAATATCATTTATTAAATAATTATAACGTCACCACTTACATATATCGCTTCTCTCAGAGTTATTCTTTTATAACTAAATCTCTCTTTAATAATATCTTCGATTAAACATATCCTATATTTGTCGTTTGAATAATTGCGGGTTTCAATATTGCTAAAACATATACCCTCTACAGCCGAATTTCTGAACTATACCAAACATTGTCGCATACGTCCAGGGGGTTGACACTCCAATAGGCTGTAGTAAAACATAGAATACTTACAAAACCTACCGATCAGATGGCATTGCCGCTCGTGCTAACAGTCTATAGCACGGGAGTGCCGTGTCTCCAATATGTGGTCTGTGCATACGTCACACCATCCCCCTTAGTTAAAAAGATGTTTCCATGAAACAACTTTTTCAGGTTATGTTTGGTAGATAATATTAAAATGAATGGCATGTGTACTTACTTCTGACGACCAATGTCGATACACTTGTTTTTACAATAATATTTCTAAGTGATAAAATAACTAATGAGGTAAGAAAATTCTATGCGAATAGGTTACATATATTATTCCTTACCAAAACAAAGATATGCTACAACCTCTAGTCCCTATTACTAATTATCTGCTCTTAAAAATGCATGTTTCAAATTGTCCATATGCACTAGCTTTATTTTATTATAATTAATTTGCAGCTTGACATTATGATCATTGAAGACTCTGTTAATGACATATGGTCCTTCATAATGGTCATCGAACTTACTGACACGTGGCTCCTTTAGGAGGTAAACGTGTTCACCCACATTAAAGTATTTGCTATTTAATTTCCTATCATAATAGAGTTTAGACCTCACTTTTACAGCTTCTAATCTAGCAACTACCATTGATTGTGTCTCCGACAATTTAGTCATTAAATCATCGACCAAAGCCACATATGTTAAAGGCACTTTGTTTGATTCGAACTCTGAGGGAATTTGTTCTTTATGTTCGTAAACAACCTCATATAGAGTAAATCCAGTGGATTCATGAAGGGAAGTATTGAATGATAACATTGCAAATGGCAACCAACAATCCCAGTCTACTTGTGTGCCATAATGTTTTAGGTATTCAACAAATGTATGATGATTTTTTTCGAGTGATCCCAATGATTGCGGGTGGAAAGCTGTGGATTTAAATTGTCGAATCTTAAAGATTTTTGCAAAGTTACCCATGATTGCACCAAGAAATTGACTGCCTTGGTCAGTTTGAATTGATTCAGGACAACCATGCAAACAAATAAATGCTTCCGCAAACGCGACTGCAATTGTAGGTGCTTCGACATCAGCTAAAGGGATTCCACCTGAATATTTGGATAGGCAATCTTGCCAGGTATTACACTATTTGCTGCTTCTGTTCTTAGTAAGGGACCACAATGTCAATTTGTAATTTTTCGAAAACTCTAGTTGGGGTATCTGTAATTTGCATTAGTTGTTTTGTTTTAACATGAACTAACTTTTTCTTTTGGCAAATCTATTTCATGTTCCTCCAGTAATATGATTCTCTTATTCTTTCATATGTTTTTGTTTCTCCTTTATGTCCTCCAGCTACGGAATCATGGTATTCAGTAATAATTGATTGACGCTTTGTTTCAGGGGGAACTCGAATAGTACCGGTGCAGACTGTTATTTTATAACCATCGAAATGATTTCTAAACAATCTTTCAATTAAGAGCCATGGAGTGCTGTTCCCGTTTCCATCTCTCGATACACTAAAGCCCTTTAATCGTAACGCTTCCGTTGCCTGTTTCAATGCACTTATCGTCAACTCTATATCTTTCAAGTAAACCTTGTCAGTAAACTTCTCTTTCGCGAACATGTGAAAAATGTAGTAACTCTTGTGTCTATTGACAATAACTTGTCTCAACTCAGGTTTCTCGCTTTTCAAAACTGATAACTGGAGTACTTTTCCGCTCATCATCTCTCTACCTATAGCGGATGTGCCTATAAAATTTAGCTTATGATCATCACGCATCATTAATTTATCGGGACTATTTCGGATAGTAGGTTTTAATATGGAGCTGTAACTAATATCAGGATTTGAGCCTTATTTAAATCCGACTCTGACAACAATCTGTTCTTCGTCGCAGCATCGTAACCATCATCATCTGGCAATTTTCTTTTCTTTGATATCTCTTTCACAACACAACCATTTCCTTGGTTTGCTATCTCCTTCTCATAAACCATAGCCTTAGGAAAATTCATTTCCCTGCGCCCTGCTATCACCCCGATGCTTGACGTAGTCTCCGCAATCGAGACTCCAAATTTGCCTCTCTGTGAGCCACCGACGCCCCTCTCATCAAAACTTCTGGGAATCCTGAGAGAGGACGAAGGCCCTACAACAGAGCACTTGACGATATCTACTATGGTTTCCTTTAATATCTCTCTCTCATTTTCATCATCAATATCACTTCCATTGTCATTATTGCCGACATCATCTATCTCCATGTCATCATCCGTTACATTGTCAAGTTCGCCAGTGAATATGAATACTTTTTCAATGAAATTTTCGTAAATTAAGGAGTCAGATCCCGCATCAGGTGAGAGATCATGCAAGATCAATACCTGATGACCGGTTTCCTGTGGGGATGGAAGGATTTCTTCATTACTCATAATAGGATTTCGCGACAATGCGACCGCATTAGAATTTACTCGACCTTGCTTATACTGTACATCATAATCATATTCACTCAACCATATCTTCCATCCTGCAAGTTTGGAAGCCGGATCTTTGAGATTATGCAGCCAAACTAATGGGCGATGATCAGTTACCAAACTAAATCTACGTCCAAATACATAAGGACGGAACTACTTTACTGCGTACACTATAGCTAGCAATTCCTTTTCAGTAGTTGAATAATTTATTTCTGCTTTATTCAAGGTGTGGGACATATATGCGATGGACAGATCTTGACCGATAGGGCCTTGGCTTAGAACGGCCCCAAGTGCATATCCCGATGCATCTGTTGTTATCACGAAAGGTTGTGTAAAATCAGGGTATTGGAGCAAAGGCTCGGTACATAAAATTGACTTTAACCTGTTAAAGGCATCCTGCTGTGCTTGACCCCACTGAAAACAACTTTCCTTCTTCAAAAGAACCGTCAATGGTCTTGCGATTTTTGCAAAGTCACGAATAAACCGCCGATAATATCCTGCAAGCCCTAAAAATTGCTTGATATTCTTACAATTTTTCGGCAAAGGAATATTCGAAACTGCTTCTATTTTCTTGGAATCGGGCTTCACTCCTTCCCTGCTAATAATATGCCCGAGATATGTAATTTCCCTACATCAAAATTTACACTTATCAGGTTGAAGAAGAAGTCCGGCATTCTTTAGCTTCGTCAATAACTTCTTCAACTTCTGTTCATGTTCTTTAAGAGAATTCGCGTAAATGACAATATCATCCATGTAAGCAAACAAATCATTCGCCTGTAATCCAGAAAGAATTTGATCCATGACTCTCTGAAAAGTCGCTGGAACATTTTTTAAACCGAAAGGCATTCTATTAAAATGGAAATGACCGTACGGGGTTGAGAAGGCAGTTTTATGCCTATCAGCTGG
>JASANN010000176.1:42059-64478 GCA_031762395.1 Calameuta pygmaea | reverse complement strand
AGAACCTCTGCCCGCCAAGCTACACGTTCCTTGTCGCGCTTAGTTCGGCTACGACGGAATACGCCTTATCGACGGAGACGATGATCACACAATCCTACTCCTAAACTTGCCGCTACGATTTAGCGCCATGTTTTTGGTATCGCCTAAAACTGTAGCGTTGTGCATCTCCTTACTCATCTGTGGTTAGAGTGTTGTGACTGTTTAAAAGTCAGTCGGTAAAGTAGAACAGCAGTACGTTGACGGTATATGTCAGATGTCTGAGACATCAGATGTACGTGATATAAGCTCATTATTATTGTGTTTTTGGCTATAGTAATTTTGACTTTTGGCGTAACAATTACAAAGAAGGTAAATCACCTTTGTATTCACGTAATAGCGTCAGTTCTAATGAGTTAAGCAATGTTTCTTCTGCCTTAAATAGTTGACAAGTATACGAGTTAATTGTCAGTTATGTGTCATCAAGTCAAGTCATGACCCGAATTTAGTAAAGTAGGTTTAAGTTAATCTTGTTTTTCAAGAATTCACTGTGTCACGTACCTTGCGTAATCAGACGTTCGCGAGAGACTGTAAGGATGCTGTGAAATAAGTTCATGTTTCTGAGAACTTAACCTCTCGACTTTCAATACCTCTAAGGCTTTAAAGAATTAAGAGCAGCTTATGCATATCTAACATCGTTTTTCAGAAGACAATGTCAATAGGTCAGGACAGACCAGAACTCTACGAGGAGGTAAAGTTATACAAGAATGCCAGGGAACGTGAGAAGCACGACAATCAAGCAGACCTATATGCTGTTGTAAATACTCTACAACATTTGGAGAAAGCTTATATTCGTGACTGTGTGACTCCCAAGGAGTACACAGCAGCATGCAGCAAGTTACTAGTGCAATACAAAGCAGCCTTCAAACAAGTGCAGAGTGATCAATTTCCCACGATCGATGCCTTTGCCAGAGCCTTTCGGTTGGATTGCCCAGCTGCGCTAGAAAGAATTAAAGAAGACAGGCCAATCACTATCAAGGATGACAAGGGTAACACCTCCAAGTGCATCGCTGATATCGTTTCCCTGTTTATTACGTTAATGGACAAACTTCGTCTGGAGATAAAAGCCATGGACGAACTTCATCCAGATCTTCGAGACTTAATGGACACTATGAATCGTCTCAGTATACTCCCCAGTGATTTCGATGGAAAGGAGAAAGTTGCCGAATGGCTTCAAACCCTAAACAACATGTCTGCATCTGATGAGTTATCAGAAACACAGGTCAGACAATTAATTTTTGATCTTGAGACGTCGTATAATGCTTTCAATAAGATACTTCATAATTCCTAAATGTTAATTTCACTACGGCGATCCGAGCAACGCTCAATTTAATTTTCTCATTTTTATCGTATGTCTCAACAAAAAGATAACTAGGATTTAACAGGTCAAAAAGTTACAAATAAAAATATCTAGGTATGTTTTCATCAATGAAAATTCAATTCGTCCTGACTTAAGGACAAAGATGGATATTATATAAAGAATGTTCTGTATATCCATAAAATAATACTGTAGTGACATGCCGCTTTGCACAGAGTTAACTATTTTCTATGCGATTCCTTGTACACGATATATTATATATACATATATAATTTCAACTATAGATTAATAAAGTTACTGCTAGTTAAAATGAATTACATTGGGTGTACTTTCACTTCTCTCATAAAAGGTATTATTGTTCTCTGGTATTCGTCCATTGTTTCCTCTTTATCGGCCGCTGGTTAGCATTATTCTGCTTTTATATTATTCCTGCTGGTGGTTCCCCTTGTACTCGTCTCACGAACTATAAGCGCATTTCTACAATACGTATTTATTAAGAACTTTATCAAAGCGATCGCCATGGTCTGCACTTACGTCGTAAAGTCTGATCTTATCGCGTTTACTTGGTAATAGAAAAAAAAAAATCAGGTCGCTCGTTAAATCTGAAGCCATCGTATATTTCACGAGGCAAGATTAACACAAGTAAGAATAAATGGAAGCCTGATAAGTGAATATTTGCGCCTCTATAAAGAGTTCGCGTGAGAGATAACCTGCATGTGGTAGATAAATATAAGGTGAAACAACAGAATATATTTGTAATCGGAAATAATAAAGATATAATGGCGGAGTTACGTATACGTCCATGTATCACTTTCATAAAAAGTTAGTAGAATATAATGACTTTGGAAAAAAAAACAATTTGAAATTTCACGACTTAATAATACGAAAAAAAAAATTGTTTGCACAAGAAAGAAGATCCTGTCGGTAAAGAAACACGTGAAGTTCAAGCAGTGCTGATCGCTTTTAAGAAAATAATCTTGATGAGGACGAAACGACGACAGTCTCAAAAGAAACTTGAGTAAAATGGCAGTAATGACGAAAAACACGAGTTTGGTAAAGTCGCTTCATTTCCTCTCCACGTGATCTTTCCTGTCTTTTCTCTCTTACTCATTTTACCCTCAGCTCAAACAACCCGACTCCAACGTCCCATAGTCGGATTAACGTTATTCCCCCTTCGCGAAGATAGTTCGGGAAGATTCGGGTGTTTCCGGCCCCTCGTAATCGCGAATTTAAAATGGCTTGTCTGATCAGACATTCAAAGGCGTCGAAATGCTCGCCATTAATTACGTAAAATTCTTTATGAATTTTAATGACAGTCCCTTTTTAAAATTTTTTTTTCTTTTTTCTTTCACAGAAGAAGGAAACCCTCGTAGGATATTATTTTTAGAAAGATTCTCACTCGTGCGTTTCACGCTCTTCTGCCTGACGGGAGAAACTTTACGCTTCGTCTGTACAAAGAAAAAAAACAAAAGGACTATCATCTCGCGGGCGACCTGTGGCATTGGAGGGATCCATGAGTTCTGCTGTTAAGAATCGTTCTCACTATGGCGCTGGAGATGTTTCTGGAATATTAAAAAATACCCTCCACAATAAAAAATAGTGTGGAAAAGGAATACGAATCCAGGATGGTTCGCCCTTCTGAAGTCGGTGTCATTAAGACTGTCATTAGAATTATGAAAATTTACCGAGACCAGTACTTATGCGTTGAATTCTCGCATTGCCAACTCAATGGGAAAGTTTCTGGCACTTCGTATTCTGTAATCTTGTAAATTCTCTCTTTTTTTTTTATAAAGTATTTCATCTTACCGGTACGTATTAATACAGGCTTTACGTATTACGTATAACGAATGCACATAATTGCGGTAGACATTTGAATACAGTTATGAGGATTTTCAAAGTTTTAGCCATCTAACGTAAATTAGCATAAAAATTTAGCCAGGTTCAATTCCTTCAGGTAGAAAAATTATTTAAAAATTCCTTTTTTGTATATATTAATATGACCAGTGACGTGATTTTGATTTTAAAATGAATTTCACGCCCCGGGAGTAACATAACCTATCAATATTTCTTAGCCTCTTGACAAAAGCATCACGTAAGTCTGTCGTCGTCTTCGTTACGGAGGGTGAAATCTCATCGATGCGTTTTTTTCTCTTTGCTATCAAAAAATACCTCCCCTCGGTATGCCAGCCAACACATGCCAGTTAATACTTGGCGCGAAATGTTTTTTAACTTCCAGGAGATGTGAAGGCGGTTAAGAAAAGAGGAGGGTACCTTGCGACTACGAAGAACGTCTGACGCACTGAAGAAGGGGATTCCCCTGAAATGGATGGCGATATCTCGTTTTTATATTTCGCGCCGAGCCTGGTTCAATTTTAAAATATCTTGGGCTATATGTTTGCCACTGGAGTTTCTTTTCGCAAATTCAAACAGATTCAAACGTAAAGTGACGAAATACCCGTCTACCTATCATCAGAGAGTACTCGTCGCTGAATAACTTTCTGGCAAAAATGTATTTATTCGAACGATTAAGAAGATCAAAGCTTCTCGCTAAATTCCAAACTTACGTAACATAACCTTAAATCCTTCGCGCAATTACGTAACGTATTTAATATTTATACAGGGTATTAAATGAAATAATATACGGAAAGATTTGGCTGAGTAACAATTTTTACGTTTACTTTATATTTCGTTTCTCCAAATTTCAAGGTTATCTCAATATGGCGCACAATTTATCAGCATCTATACGTGTAACAATTTCCTTCCTCGTCTCGGCATTTCTGCATCTGCACTTCGTAATTTCAACTTCCTCGATTGTTTCGTACTGTATACGTATATTGATGAGGTCGCCACTAGTAGGAAAATACCAAGTGAACTATTGTTTCTGTATGCATCCAATGTCTCCACGTACATACCATGCCAGACTGCACACGGAAATTATATATACGTAGCATCGTGTATTAACGTGTGGAATACGATGCGGAATCGATAAGGTATATATATACCATATACAAGTGACATATTATCTGAACTTTACCATGCAGACTATAGTCATATTGTTGGTAACAATGAAAGTTGGTGCACGAAGAATATTTTTCGTGAAAAAATTTTCACTCAAAAAATTGAAAGATACTCACTTTTCATATTTGCTACTGGTCGGGTGATATCAAGTAAATCGGAAATTCCGTCGACGTAGCAACGAATCCCTCGATGAGACTTTTATTCCCGTAGGATCGTCGATTCTCTATTTCTCCTACACTTTAATTAAGAACGTTCCAGGGCGTTAGCGAGAAGTGCGGAAATACTTCTCGAGTGGAGAGAGAGAGAAGGGGGGGGGGGGGAGAACTGTGTGTGGGAGAGAGAAAGAGGGAAATGCGTCACTTGATAAATTTTCAAAGCTTTCGCCTAGAACTTCTAGTCAGGTACCAGTGACGTTTTCTCACAAATGCAAATTCGCGGCTGATACCCCCTCTTGGTGGCAGCCCAAAAGGGTTAGTTTGTTTGCTTAGCGCGCTTTGATTTAGCTTAATTTAGCTTTTAGTCAATAGTTCCTCGTGACGTTATTGTTCCGCTTCTCGGCGTTACCCAGAAGCCTCTGCCGTTGGTAGCCATGTCGATAGCGTTAGCGTGCGTCCAAGAACCCAACCCCTAATTTGCATAGTGGGCGAGGGATGTTTGGGGTAAACAAGAATGTATACCAGAGTAAAAAAAAAAGAGGAACATATGAAACCACTTCAAAGGGATGCAACGATGAATTACTGTGTCTATCAGAGGATGTGGGGGTTACGTGAATATGATGGTAGAACAATGATGGCGTCTAGGGATTTTTTTTTCAATTTTCTCTTCGCCATAAGCTTTTCAAAATGAATTATACACGTGTTGTTAGGTCGCCGAAGGTCGATGCTGATATTTTTATGTGGTTTATCGTCGAACGTTTATGTTTAATTAGAGCACTGAAAATATTCTGGATCTATTTTGACATTTACAGTATTACCTAATTATCCTGTTTATTGTATCTCCCGCTCGTGCTCGAATCACTAACGAGGTTAATTCACATTTTCGAGCAATTATTCGTCGGCATCAAATTAATTCGGTTCGGCCAACCGAAACGTACATTTCAGGCTCGAAACGGAATGCGTGAACAAATATGAAGTTTTTTTTTAAATCAGCAAATTTTTTTATTTTTTATAGATAGTCTAATTAACTTGAAATTGGACTTTGAAGATTAAGCAAGGATTGGATTGAGATTGAATACATTAAACCACTGGGAAAAATGAGATGCGGGGACTTTCTCTTTTTTTTTTCATCGCCCTAAATAACGTCCTCACCAGCTGCGTTTAGAGCTTCTCTTTCCCCTTCCTACCCTTCGGTCCCTCGCTGTGTTTTGAATTAAACGAGATTCTCGTATCTGCATAATTAATTTCATGTTTTTCCTTCCATCCCCTCAAACTTATTTTTACGTTTGAATTTCAAGCGTTTCCCGCCCGTATCCGTACTATAAAATTTTATCCAATTTCCCGTGACTCCTGAATTTCTAAATTTTTAAAATTTTACACATAATAAAATTCATCCAGCGATCTACGTAATCGCGCAGAGCCCCGGGATGCCGCGAAGCAAGAGAAGCCTAGACCTTGTAAATTAAACGAGAATCGCGCCAGCAGGTAATTAGTATTTTGTTACGAGTTAATACGCCAGTCGGGAAAACGGATTGTCGATTTTCCCGTTACCGAGTGGCAAGCTTAACGGCCGATTCGCTAGGAGCTTTTGTAATTAAGCTCGTACTCGCGTGGAAATCCCAATAATTTGTCTGGTAATATCGCCTCGATTATGCTTTACGCCGATTTCAATACATCCGACAGGCTATGTCACTTTAATGCCAGTCCATTTGTATCCTCGTAGCACATACCGTATATACATATGTGTACTGATCAATTTTTTAATATAAAAAAATATTTATAAAAACCTCCATCATAAGCCACATCCAGGCCAATGCCGTAAGGTCCCTCGATACGCGTCAAGCTATAAACCTTACCGTGTGTCTTTTTCAGCAGCTCCATCTGTTAGTCGAAACTAAAAATGAACCCTCCGTGACCCTTTTTATCGTATCCCTTCTTCCGTTTCTGCTTGAATAACGGTGCGCTGATCAGTATCCTGGCAAGCAAGAAACTCCTACGAGCCATCGTCAACGAATTAAATACGCTCTGTCGTACACGGAACTGAGCCATTTTCGCGTGCGCCTTTATTTTCCACTCGAATTGCACGTCACGTTCGACACTAGCGCTGGAGGGGTTCAAAAAGAGAGAGGAAAATACAGTAAGGAAAAGCCCCGAAAAAAAAACTAGATAAAATGTCAATTATCCCTAGGCATAAAATTCCTTCTATCACGTAGCTAACCGCAGTCTACGAGTGAATATAGATGTAAAGATTGCAGGTTATGTATGGAAAATATCGCATGGAATATCGAACGACGAAATAAAATGAATGGTCGAGCGACGATGAGGTTCGCCCTGGATGAGTTTCTGTGATATTTGCCGGGTCACTTCAATTTCTGCTAGTTTCCTCGGCTCAAAGAGGAAAGGACAGATAGGTAAATAAAATGGGAGATACATAGCAACGCCGTAGTCTACGTAAATTCCGTTCAAATATAACCGCGCATTCAGTCGCGTCCACACGCGCGCGTTTGAAGGAAATGTAATTCGGCGACGGAAGAAAATAGACGTATTTTTACGAACGGCATTGAAAAAGAGACAGAGAGAGAGAGAGAGAGAGAGAGAGAGAGAGAGAGAGAGAGAGAGAGAGAGAGAGAGAGAGAGAGAGAGAGAGAGAGTAAAGCATACGAAATTTTAGTTAAGCTCGTTTCACATGTATTCCGCGCGTGGAATGCAGAAACTTCTGCTACAAATTCTATGGCTGAGTCTCTATGTATGCCAGCCTGTCTGTCCCCATTTTGTTACTTAAAAAAGTATATCGCATCGAAGCGACGTGAGACGGTTACGGGAGGTAGTTGTCGTCGGGTGGCTCTACCTGGGTTGCCGTAGGTAACCTGGCTGTGGGCTTAAGAAAAAAAAAAAAAAAAAAAAACTCTGTGAGAACTGGAGTCGAGAAAATCGGCCGTGTGGAAATGCTGGGATTCGCTAGAGAATATTTTACTACTGCTAGGAAATATTTTTATCCAGGTGTTTACAGTTCTAGTAATATCGAAGCTGGACAATTGGCAACCGCTATTTTAACGGACGACCTAACCAACAAATGTGTTTAAGGGATACATTGTCTTGTTCCGTGTAATCGGGCTAGTGCTTGTTGCTACGTGAGAATTACTTTGTTCTGTACTCTTGTAAATTTCTTTACAATAATTTAAATTTAACGATTGCTTACTTAATGATTGTTTCCCGTGCTTCGGTCGAAATACTGAAACCGTGATGGGTTCGATCTATTTCAGTGAAATATACTTAACGCTTCCAAATCCAATAATAATCGTAATCCGAGCAGTGCAGTGCTGTGCAGTTCAGTGCAATGTAGTGCAATGGATGGCTGCACTGTAACAGATACCGTCCCAAGTAATCCACGAGGCTTGTGGCTTCGCGATACCGGTTACTGAGTGGTTACTTTGCCAGTAAATCGAGCGTGCATACGTGTCACGCCCTACGCCTGTCAAACGTATTCCTCCACATATAGGATACGATGATAAAGGTGAGTTCACATGGTAATTAAAAGAAAGCATGCGTAAGTTTAAAGCACGTGCCTTACGAATAGAAAATATTAATATATAGATATATAAAAGTACGTTCCTTATGATTTTAGGGTTACGTGCAAATTTGTAAGGTTATGTAAGGCAACTATTTTATGGTGGACGATGCTTCGATGATCTACGATCAAAATCTGTACTGATCTGATAAATGTTCATCAATGTTTAGCTATCGTCTGGCTAACATTTCCCAGGAGCAAATCCCGGCTAGTCCCTAGGGATCCATTTGTCCAGGAATACTGTCTTTGGCCTGCCTACGGCCTTACTGCGTTAAGCATGACAAATCAGATAGGCCTTCTCTTGGGAAAATGGGAGGAATAGGTGGATACGCGATTTACGAAAACGATCGCGTTAGGCTTTAATTGCTGTTGGATTTTGGATCGTGTTTACTTTTGAATGATGCATGAGAATTTAGTCTGTTAGAGACGCTCCCGACCGTTACTGGGTAAAATTAGACCTGACTGTACTATACAGAGTTTCGATAAAGTTTAAAATCCAGTAAATAACTAATTCGATATATGCTGTATCGAATATACGGAATATTGAAATTTATTAACAGTCAGATCCTTCATTAAGGAAGATGCTAAATGAATCTAACAGACTATTTACCAAGCGAATACCATTGTCATCATTTTAATTTTCCAAGGGATCATACGTATTAAAGATTCATTTATTTTTCGCAGTGCTAGGCAGCACGACCATTAATGTTTGATCTTCCTTATCCAGTAAATCGATCGCAGCTTCCGGTGAAATTTAATAATTTTTATAACGTCTCTCGCACCTGCCTCCCAATGGATTTCCTCTTTAATTGCACCAGAGAGGTTATGTCTGCCGCGTCGGCGCCATGACGGAAATTTGAACGACGCGATTGTCGCTTGAGAACGTGAGGGAGAACTGTGTAAAAGTGGAAAATAAAATTGCGAGAATTCCTCGTTACGTAAGTGACGTAGCTACTATTGAAATAATTTAATTCCGAGACATCATCGCCATTGCTAACGGCTCTCGAGGATATTTTAATTCGATTTACATTTCGGCGTCTCGCGCACAGATGGCGCCACTGTAGGCCTGCGGGAAAAATTCAAAACACTGCACGCTAAATCCACTGGCCATTCTCATCCGTCTATACCTATATATATATATATATATATATATATTACGTAACATAACCTACGGGAACTCGCAGTCTTCACCCTCGAAAATTCTATTAGTCCTTCCTACATATAATATTATGCGCACCGCGTACCGATATTAGTGATATGCAAATGGGAAACGATGTTAAATTTACGTACAATGATATTAACAATTATCACGAAATCAGTTACGTTACTTTGAATGACAAATGTCTTAGGGTCGGTGAGTTCGTTAACTCGTAATTATTTTTTTCATGAATTCGAACTCTCTTCAAAAATCAAAGCTAAGACCCAATGCATCGGTTTGACAACTAAGTGATTACGAATTTTAAACAGGAATAGTTTTCATAATTTATTTTTGTAATTAAAAAAAAAAAATCCTTATTCACACAGCACCGATATATTTCCCACGATCTAATTATCCCTACGATCCACTTCCAATGAGCACAATCAATCGAACGATATCTATAGATATAAATGAGGTAACTGAATTAATACCATTTGATTGGAATTATTAATTAATCGCTACAGCAGCTATACACGGTTTGGTGAGTCTATTGAAAATACGTATTATCCAAAGTCCAAAATGGCCTCCACTCAATGGAACGCGAGCACAATAGTCCTCGGTCTACTTAAGCGTTTGATACGTAAAAAATAATCGGTTGCACATTTATTATTTCGCCACTGGCTGTATTCCCAGAGGATCGTTAACCCACGTCGCTCGTCCCGGCCGATTTCACGTTGCCATTCGTTTTGAAATTGGTAACATTTGTCGGTGATTGGAAGAATTTACGAGGACTCTTTCTCACCGTACACAACCCCCCCCCCCCCACCCCCCGTAACTATACTCCCCTTTCCTTTCGCCATTCTTCACCAGTCTTTCATAAATCACTTTTTCGACTCCTCAGGATTTAATATTGCGTCAGTATTCTCACCAGGGAATACGTGGAAGATAGCGGCCAGATCCAATTCCTGAGAAACATTCGATCTCTCCTATATAGTTTCTCGTGATTTACTGTATGTGAATTATACATAGTGATATATATATATATATATTATACGGTTATCAATCACAATTGATCCCAGATACGATCCCCTCTGTCTAGATATGTATACTCGAAACTATATCACTTAGCTATAGTTACGCTCAAGGAGAAATGAAACTTTTCCACTTTAAACTACAATCCACTATTTTCTAGGTCCTCGAAGTTAACCTATACACGGTATAGAGTATGTATAGTTTACTGGTGGTAACTCCCTGTGAAAAGTTCTTGGGGGCCTTACCGATGGGATTTATTCTGTCGAACCGCTGGGACTTGGACTCGTAGGCTATCCGTCAGGTCCCAGTGGCATCGGGACGATAAATTGAACTTGGTAAAATTAGTTTTCCGCCGCCGAATGTTACTGTCCTATGTATCGCGTGTATAAACCCTAATGGACAATTTACATTGTCATTACACGTCAATCGCTAAACAAACGTTTTTTTCGGTGTTTGTACGATTAGATGAAATTCATGTTATTATTATATGAATTAATGATGGGATTTTCTGAATCGCTATTATAAGCTAGTGAAAATTCACTCAAATATCAATTTACACGGGATTATCGCTCGCATGAAAATCGTAGTGATTGCATAATGACTGTTTGAAATTTACGTGCATTCCGGGTACATCTATTAGCGGCAGATACCGAAATGATAATCACTCAAAATTTACGTACTCCGCCTCAACGCCGTAGATTAAATCCATACGAATTGTAAACTTCATAAATATTAATTGCGAACGGTGCTTAATTACCACGATTAACTTAGTATAAAAATTACATTACTTTCACACAGTTTTATTCGTTATAAATCAAATTTCATTTATTCCTACCAATGTACAAACATATATGTATATAGCCACTGGGTTTGATATAACGTAAAAATAAAAAAAAAAAAGTTGGCAAGGTCCAAAGCTTTTCTCTATCGTTATACGCAAAGCGAATTTATATTTGAAAATACCGCCATGTAAATGTTCGACGTCGGCAAACTTTTCTTGGTTCCGATATTGCAAGAAAAAAATAAAGGAAAATAACGATTTACGTATCGTCGCTGCGTTTTATAGATCCTTTTTCACTGGTTTACGTGCATATCTACCAGCAGGTATGCGCCATGTTTTTTTTTTACTTTTTTTCTCCTTGCTTCCCCCTCCCATCCCCACCCCTACTCACTCCAACTTCCATAACCTCCCCCCCCCCCCCCACTCCTCTTCTATGGATACTTCCCTGTCTCTCCCTCGCAACCAACTTTTCCACTGCTTATATGAATTTCAGATTTTCATAGGGACAGCGGGCCGTTTCGCCGCTTTTACACGAGTTTTACGCAAGTTAAACCAAACTCCATTCTACTGGCGTAGCCAGCCCCTTACAACGGAAGGATACGTACACACCATTTGTATATGTGCGCACGTGCAAGGACACGGAATACCGTTGGGCCATCAGGATCCCACGTGTTTACATCGGTAAATCTAATCCTATGCGAGTCTACGAGAGGTAATCCGCATAAGAGCCTCCATGTTGAATACGAAAACGACACGCTTTACCGTCATATTATTAAGCAGAGGATATTTACCTTGGACAAAGTTCCACGGGGAGGAAGGAGGGAGATAAAAAAAAAAACAATTCCATTTTCTTGGCACCGGAGTAAACTAGAATCTTCTATTGATGTATGAATTCGTGCGTGTCCCTATTGCTGTGACGTATTATTTGTGCACATTAATTATTGGCAGGAAGCAGGCGTTATCGTAACGAAGCTTTCCAGTGCACGTTTCTTTTTCTTTTTCATAAGTGTAATAAAGGTATGCTGTTTAATTTTATTCACGAATAAATTTTTTTTTTAATAGGCTGCTTTTATCATTGCCTTACGTCGCTTTACTTTTCTCATGGGTTAACTTCTTAATGCTCGGCGACATTTATTGAGCGTGCATACACACTGTGCCTGCTATTTAGCTGCTCTTTGAAGTATCGATCGAAGAAAGCAGTTTGACTGAGGAGCACTGAGTAGCAGGCGAGGCGGACCTGCAATGTGATTAGGTTAATTGGCTGATGCTTACATTAATATTAAGTGGGAGTCTGGTGAGTACGAAAGCAGTCAGGAGGAATTAGAAGGCTTCTGTAGATGTATATATATATATATGACTATGTAAGAGAGGGTATCAGCAGAATGGATAACAGAGAAGAGGGTTGGTTAAGTTTCATTATGAGAGTTTTGAGGTTTATGAGGTTATTGTACCTGGGAGTTGACGGATGAGAGTTTTGGATACAATTGTTGGCGGCCATATTGTCCTTTAACTTTGTCAGAATTAACTGTGCTTTTTGTCACGTAGAAACACTCTGGGGATGAAACGGCTGACTTTCCTCCGGGCGGAGTGAAATAGTTTTCTCTTATCGCGAAGCTGCTTGCTCTGTCGGATAATTGGGGTCTGAGGTGTGTAATGTATTTAACAAAAAATATATATTTTTTCTGTGCCTACGTTTATAGTCATTTGCTATAAAATATTTTTCTTTCCAGTCAGACGGTTTGATACTTCGAGTCTCCGGTCGAACATCCCTTTGACCGTCCTGTGTACTCGGCAATCACGGGAGGATGCTTTTGAGTCACGTGACTTTTGAAATTTCAAAAGACCCCTTTTACCCGGCCCACAGTCCCCAGGAGTGTTCTCGAGAGTGTCTAGTGGGTTCGCCTGGTCCTCGAGGATCCGCGAAATAAGGGTGCACTGTCCAAACGATCCCACAGGAATGGCAAAGCTTTCGTAGGGTCATGGCTGAAGATTAGGAAAAATAGGTTAGTCCTTAAGACCTAACCTTATCCTCTGATAACTGTCATCATCATCGAACGCCGTTATCAACCTCCATTCTAGCTGGAGGATTTCTCGTTATCGTCGACTACCCCATTGTCTCACTTCCAACTGGGTTGCTCTACCTGATGGATGTAATTCTCATGGGAACTGCCTTCACGTTAAATCTTTTACCAGGCACTGACCATAGAGCCCAGAGTACACAGAACTCCTCGCCACGGTGCAATTACCAGGTAACAATTTCCTGGTGACAATTAGGGGGAAAAAAAAAAAGAACTGATACAGAAAGAGGGTTGTTTCTCTCTCCATGGACGTTAACCCGTGAAATTGAATACAACGCTGGAAACAATTAACCAAGTACCTACGTACCTGCGTTGTTTATTCGAAACCCCAGAAAATAGGCATTGCCTTTCTCTGCTGTTTCCTATAAGCATATCTGTATATATGACTTTTCCCAGTATATACGTATATATCTTTCCCTAGGGATTTTACCTCCTTCTCAGGCTCTAAGGGAACGGACTAACTTTCGCAATTAGCAAGACTCGCCCATTCATGCGGTCTCGGTCAACGACGCCTAGGTACAATTATTCCAAGTATTGTAACAGTCGCATGGGTAGATAGCCTGACGGATTGTATTGGGTACAGGCAGCGGCGGTTAGTTAGCCATCTAGTTAGAGTCACGCTCGTCGAACTTTCCTCGGTCCACCGTTAAATCATTTATATACCTTTCTGATAAGAAGCTGCCTGTTGGCAGAGATAAGTTTATCTTGGGAAACGCATATATATATGTATACACCAGACGCAGCTTTACCATTGGAGTTCTAACGTTTTCCTTTTTTTTTTTTCATTCTTCTTCTTTCAATTCCACTCTCCCTCCTCTCGGTTGTCTCGTTCCCTTCCTTCCTTCCGTCTTACGTAGCGCAAACAATTTCCGGGCCAAGGGGGATGTACTCAGGGCGAACTGTTATTTGCCCGACGTGGCGCAGATAGAAAAGTTAAATTATTTCATTAGAAAAGCACTTGGCGAAACCTTCGTAACACGCGAAAGGCCAGAAGGAGCTGTTGAAGGTGGCTAAAGCAGGAGTTCGTAGGTACCAATGAAGGACAGGTACCCGGTGAGAGAACGAGATAACGTATATAATCTCCGTTGGCAACCTCAATGCTAGAAAAGAGAGATTCCGACTTCCTACTGAGCTCGGTTTTGCGGTGAAAGATGAAACTTGACTATGGGTTTACAGTTGCACCCACTTTCCTGGCTTCTAACTTTCGTAACTCGAGTAACGCCTTGCACTATGGTATCCGAGGGGCATCAATGCCATTGCTAACCCTTTATTGGCCTAAGGGAGTATAATACCATTGAACAAAAGAAAAATCCTCTCTTTTGTTTACTTTCATAAATCTTTTGAAGGTTTACCAAATCCTGGATCCTATTTCACTTTGTTCCGTAACTCACGTACACGTGTCACCGAGAGGTTATGTTTCTCTTACGTTACACGCACTGCTCTGACTTAACCTCTTTCGCAGCTTTCAATCTCCTTATTATTCCTCAAGTAAATCCCACGCGGGTGTAGCGAACGTTTTCGACGGTTCAGTCACGCAAAAGACGTAAACCTGACGGGTCGATGTTTGACGAGACGGGTAACTGAATTTGCTTCTGGCACGGACCAGACGCCATTAACTTGATCAAGAGACTCGGTCGAGTCTTGCGCCAAGCGTAGGCAACCCGCCGTACAGGGCACAGACCGCCGAGACTCCTTACCCGAGTCAACTACTTATTATACTTGTGTTTGGAATTAAATATTTTATGAGCCGCTGTATATGAAAAAAGGTTATTGATACATTCACTATGGGAATTGAATTGGTATAGTTTTTTTTTACACGTAAATCTTTTTTGGAATAGCTTTTACTTAACGCCCATAGGTGGCTACGCGCATAACTACAGTTTTCTAGGTATGTACGTATCTATGGCGAAACTACCCCTTATTTTAACTCCCTTTTATCATACACGTACTAGGTACCCTGCTAGCTGGTTCTACGTAATAAGTATATATACAGTAATAGTGGAGGTGCTACCGTAAAGTGCGTTTTCGTCGAGTGGCAAATCCAAAAGGGATGGGCTTGATGGAGACGGGAGTGTCACGCAGAAATGGGAAAGGTAGAGATTGAAGGGTGTGAAATAGAAAATAAAAAAAAAGTAAATCACAGTATCGAGGCAAGCGCGAGAAATCGTTTCGTAAATCGGATGCTGCTCGTAGTCGTCGTTTTATTCGAAAATTGCGGTTTTACGTAAATCTCGCAGGGAATAAGGTAAGACGATATATATATATATATATATATATATATATATATTCGCTTTTCGTATTTTTCACGCTTCTCTTTTTTTTTACATCGCATGACTTATTCGTATTTGCCATCTTCTTCAGCATTCCTTCCGGTACTGACCGGATGTTCTTTTCTGATATATTTCGACCGTCCTCGACGTTCGTCACGTCCTTCTTTACCTATTTACGTGCTCGCGACTAGTTGAGATTTGCTATTTTTTTCCTTTTATTTTTTTTTCTCTTCGCCTTACGGTATTTCCGGTTTCCGGCATTTTCACTTTGTTTTCGACAAGCCGTACACTTCCGGTAATGCCGACCCACATTCTTTATGGTTTACCCAGCTACACGGCACCTATTGACCATTAGTGATTTTATCCGTGTTAGGATATATATATATCTATATCTATATATATGTATATAAGAACAGTAATAGACGGCTAACAATGGCTTCTCATTGATCTCTATACCGTCCATTTAACGAACCCTAAGCCCTCATTCTTGGAAAACGTATTACGGCCATAAGAGAGGCTGCCGACTCTTGTTCTCCTGACATAATAGTTGATAGGACAATTACGTTTCTGTTTACTAGGATAATAATACAGTGCTTAGAGATATACACGCTATATCGTAAACATGTAAAATAGTGGTGCACGGGTCGTTTACTATCGTAATAATAAAAGCTGCGCGTGCGCGTGTGTACATACATATAGTATAACCCTTCATCTAAAAAGGGGTATAACCAGTATGCTCGAGCAAGTGTAAAATCTACTTGTCGATCCGGCAATTTTTCATCCCGTTGATCCCTCACGTTTTCGAGATAATTTATTCTGGATTTTTTAAATTGCAAAAAAAATATTTTTTATACAATATAGTCACGATAATATTCGAAGAGGTTGATATTTTTTTTTTTAATAGCGTCCCTCTCCCTTTTTTTTTGGTAACTATGTATGGACTCGCTGAGTATAGTGAACAAATTTGATTTTAATAGACACTTTAAACGGTGGGTATTACGTTATGGATTAGCTTCCAGATATAGTAGTCGAGCACCATGGAAACCCCATGGTTTCAGTGTTTCGGTTAAACTTACTATATAACATCAGTCGAGACGTTAAATCTGTCGTTTCCAGAAACCAACAATAATTAAATGCCAAAACAAACCATTTGAGTTGAACAAGCTGTAAAATTTATATAAAAACCACAAAATTTTGTTTAATCCAAAATTTAATCTCCATACGATATTTGAAATTCCCGCAAAAATTTTCATAATCGAACTTTAATCCACCCAGCGTAGTTCTCACGGGGGACGACAGGTGGCGGTATTTCCATAGATCCCACGACCTTACAATACACGGCAATCCTATTGAATAACACGGGGAATATCGCTCAGTCGCGAAATTCCAAAATAACCAAGAAATTATATCGCGCGTAATTCCACTGGGCAACCACTGCTCTCGAATTTGCACTATAGAGAGCTCCATGGGATTCTACAGGCAATGGGGTATACCATATTGCTCTATAGCTTATGCACTGATATATACATATATACTTTCGGTATGTAATACACATGTATATACCTACTTTAGCCGGGCATATATATATGTATATATACTCTCATAGATATTCCTTCCCTCCACATTCCCGATATTGCCAAGCGATAATGATCCTCAATGATCGCACGTACCTTGCGTATTTACATACGCGTACCTACAGTCAGTACCGTAAATAAATTTTCCACTATTAGATACAGGCAGATAAAAAGATACTGCCTCTTTCAACATTTTTTTTTTTCACCAGACAGACCACGTGCTCTTTGTGTAAATATCTGATATACCCAGTGCAAAAAAAATTAAAAAAAAAAATCAACATTTTTTTTCAGCTACGCATGTTTAGAATAGTCGACCCCCTTTTTTTCTCCTGTAAATTTTCTCCCTGCTAAACTGACGCTTAGTGGCAAATTCCGGCTGGTATCCATAAAGCAGCGGCAGTCACTTCATTTTCATAAACTCCCGTCCGACGCGCCACTGTAGGCAAAAATTACTCCCGTCGTGCTAATAAATCAAGCAAAAGGTCTTACACGCTCGAGGCTCTGAATTTCAACTATAATTGCAATGATAACTGTGACGATTACAACCCCCCCCCCCCCTGTATCCTTCGTTCTATTATCACTTTTTTTCTTGTGTTTTGACTACGAGTGTACCTGCGTACTTTTATCTATGGTTCTCTTACTTGCTGATAGCGAAATCGTGTGGAGCGACCTTTAGTGGAAATCGTTATGTATATAGATATATACTTTTAATATATATATATATATATATATACTATAAGAGGGGGTATATGATTGTCCTGAAGAAATTTCGATGCTGTAGCAGAGGAGGTCGCGAGGAGAGGAAAGGGAGGTACTTGGTGCAAGATACGATGCAGGAAAGCCGATTGGAAAATTCTTGACATTTTCATATAGATAAGGGCTTGGGAAGGTTTGAAAAAGAAATATTCATATATAAGTACCAAAAGGAGATGCACTGTACAGACATGTCAGCTATTTATCGAAGGTTAATAGGGCGCCCTTTAAAGTTTTTACTACAGCTGCCAACTTTGCGAACTCGTAACGTTGGTACGGGTTGAAAATAGTGAAAAAGTCTCTAAGATTTATATACGAAATGATTTCAATATACCACAGTTGGTATGAATGTAAGATAGTATAGTTAAAAAAAATAAATGACTTGAAAAAGTGTATAGTATTAGTATATCAAAATATGTATATACGGTATACGTAGAAAGAAACTCGGCAAAGCAATTTTTTGGCGACTCCAGACATTCTTCCTTGTGTCTATATTTGAAAATATTATAATTGCTGGGCTCGAGTCCTTGGACGTTAATAAGAAAATATACTGAGATAAAGGCTAGAGTTTGGCTGTATTATAAAAAAGGTATATTAACGTACACAATCCCTTATTACAATATATATTACTGTATTTAAAAGGATATATATATATATATTTTTTTCTGGACCATTAATATTAATGGTAAAATTCACATGGGTCTCGCCAAGGGTGAATCGAAATGCGTTCGTTGCATTTTTAAATTACATTAGTCGCCCATGGAAATGCGACAGTCGACACGTACAGTTCCGGTAGGAAGTACCGATGAATAAAATATCTACTACGATCTACCGTCTGATTTAGGTATACGAGTAGTTGGTCTTTGTCACGTTTTTTTTAAATTCATCGTTCATGGCCAAACGACCACGCGAACTTTCTTATACGAGAAGAAAAGACAAGTGATAGGTTAGGCCAGGTTAAATCATTTACCCTTTATATTGAAAATTAAGAAAAAATAGCACGTGGTACGAATCACCATAATAATCCTGTAAGATTTCTAAAAAAAAAACTGGACCAGTATACAAAGAGAAAATGGACTGAGGACCCAGTAGGATGTAGAAAAAAAAAAATAAAGATGAAAATTTTTGGCATTTTCGTTAAAATACGTATTCACCATCAGCCAACCATTGTGGGGACACCTTTATATACTGCATACGAATATACATACATAAATTCTGCGATCCGCAGCAGAACGTAGTGCATTATTAATATGCAGCGCCACACGGCGGTATATAGTCGGACTCCTTTTATTTCACTAACCCCTTATTATTGCAGGGTGAGAATTCGCAGTTCCCACAGTTGCCCGTCCTTATATCACCACCACAATTCTTTCTGTCTACCGTGTGTACCAGGGAAAACTGGATGGCAGCGTGAAGGAGCGTAGAAGAAAGAGGAATAAGAAAGGGTATAAGGAGAAAGAGCCAAGAAGATGTGGTCCAGGGATGCTGTATGAAATTCAAGGGTTGGAAACCGTACCATATACTTATTGTGCAAATGGGGTGGCATTTCGAAGGATGAAATAGGGGGAGGGAGGGTGGTCGATACTTTTACGTATAAACTGTATATACATATACATACATGTACACATGTGCCCCAAGAGCCATCTCCAATTACGCAATTTTCGAGAAGTTTCAGGGTGCCGGATTGAGGGTGACTACGGATAACATGGACAAACTACCCTCGAGGCTTCACCCATTCTCATTCCTATTTTCATCCCCATTGCCGTTTCAGTACCATCCGCAACCCCCTCGTAGGGGGGGGGGTCTCGTTAGTTTTTTTTTCCTATTCACTTATATTCGCATTGCTCCACATCATCCACCCTCTGTTAGATCTCATCCCCTTTAACCGTTCATCCCCTCCCTCTCTCTTTCTCTGGTATCAACCCACCCATTCACCATTATATATATATAGGTACACCATACGATTTTGCATATCATCTTTCTCTCGAGTTTATTACACGGAATCTCTGGGGGCGCCATTATTATTTTATGACAACCTCATTACCGACCTTATCGCACGTGGGTGATTAAAGTTTTTGGGTTTTTTTTTAACTAGCTGGATAATTTTTTTTTTTTAATAAGGTTATCGTGGCCGGTTTTTTTTTCTTGGTATCTCGTAAGTTCGAAGTGTGGCGATTTTTATACAGAGTTCTTTGTGTCTAATTTACAAATGAATCCTTGATCCGTCGTCAAATTTTGCAATTGACGTAAGTGCTACTTTCCTAATGAACTTACGGGGAAACATGCTGATTCTATAACGGGCCATTCCCCTTGGCTAAACTGTTGTAGGTGGATGCTTTCCCTTTGGGAATCCTTAGTGTACATAGGAGCCTTGTTTATATAGGTGTATAGTATAGTGGGTGAGTATATATGTAACGACCAGATGCCCAGTACATTTACCACGGCCTGTTCGGCAATGGCGACTGAGCTGTAATGACTTCTATGAGTATTACGTTTGTAGGTTGGTACTTCTGTTTTTATGCCGTTAAATACTTTTGTTCCGATCTTTCGGGTAATTTTAGGGATGTCAGGGCTGAATGTCATTTAATTTTTTATTTGCAGAAATATAGTTGTAGGGTAAATATATATATATTTTTTTCTGGTAATTATGTAAAATTTGTGATTATGTATATTGGGAGAAATATTTTTTTGCATCGTACGAATTAAGGGTACTTTTGTATAGCTCTAAGGGGATGTTCTGGGGTAAAGTCTATTATGAGAATTACGCCGAGTTTAGCACCCTTAAATTTCGGCCCTGGTTCTTTTCTTCTTGGTCGTTTACTCCCGGTATAATTTCTTGGTAATTTGCGAGTTACCCTCTGTAGGCTAAGGCGAGAAGAAGGGTGGGAATAAAAGTGAAACGGAAGTTTCATCCCTTTCGGGTACCGTGGTTGGTCAAGACTATAGTAAAATCCTGAGGAACTAATTTGCAGGAGTCTTAACGAGGGTGGGTAATAATTTTGTCTCAGGCTGATAATTAGCGAGCTAAGGGATTTTCCCGTTGAGACCCTCAGCTGGAGGGTACCAGGTGGATTATAAAAATCGAAACGAGAATGGGGGTATGTGCTATTTATGGGTTGGTAACGTTATCCATCGTAAAACATCTTTAAAGATTGCAAGAGACAACTAGGGGCGAGATTGATGATAAGGGATGAGGAAGGGTGGGAAAAAAAAATTAGCACTGAAATTTTGTTGATGGAATGAAATACCTTTCGTGGGATTTTGCAAAAGTGCTTTCCCATTAGACTGACTTAAAGGGTGGGGGGAGGGGGGGGGAGGTTGCTGTGCAGGGCGCTGACTTTTCTCTTGTTCTACCCCTTTTCAAATACTCATGGGGAAACTCTGCCATTTCCGGGAAAATCGATGGGACACCCTTTGCATATTTACCCTTCGCGAATAATAGATCCGCGGCGACTGCCATTGGTATACCTTGTATATTCCCGCGTAGCTATTCACCCTGAAACACCCTGTAAACACCATAAATAAATGAACATCATTTACCCCGGGTTGAATTCCTGGCGCAGGTGGCAGATAAGAATTTTTCATTATCATGAAATGGAAATTTGCCAAGGTAATTAATACCCTTGCGCGGCAATATGTAAAAAATTGTTATGGGGTGAATATAAAAAATTAATAATAATAATTGTTCTCCGTAACACGAATGAGCAACATTCGATACGGAACGGAACGAGGATTTAGCGAAATTGACATTTTACGAGGCGATTTGAGGAGGATGAAAATTTGTGATTTTTTTAGGCGTCGTCCCAAAACGGGTTTTACGTTAATACCAGAGATGAGTAGGGAGATGGCGCCTCGACGGCGAAATAAAACGTGGATCATGAAAATCGGCTCATTCGCAATCTCCCTACTCATCTCTGCCGCTACAAATATTCAAACCTTTGCGATTCGTGAACAGCTGAATAACTCGGGAGAGGAAGGAAAAAATCAACTTCACAGAAATATTGAAAATTCGAAAAATTTTAATAAAGCTTTTCAAATGGTCTTCAATAATATTGGAACTTGACTTGCTTTAATAATTTATTCAAAATCTACAATTGAGGCTAAATGAAAATCTCGCAAAATATACGAAGTGGATGAAAATTGAATTGAAATTGTAAATTTTCGAAAATAAATTACACTCTCAAAATTTAAATATTAACAAATCAAGTGGTTGAGAGGTTAAAATAACTCATTAAATCAATAATGTTTGATATTAACACTTGGAAATCAGATATCCTGGACAAAAGTATTTAGAAGTACTGGAAGTCGCGCAAATTTGTCGCGCACGACTCATGGAGTGGGAGCAGCCGGGAAGTGGGGGGAGCGCCAAAGCCAGCGACCGGACCCGGAGCGCTCATTCTTCCTCGAGCCGTTCTCCTATACAGGTCTCTCGGAAGCACCCCCTTTTTATCGATTTCCAACCTTCTTCTCTTTATGTATTTATTTCTCCCTTACTTTCTTATTTCTTTATCTTTCATTCTTCACTTTCTTATTTATCTCTCTCCTTATTTCATCTCTACTTTTACAGCTCTATCCCTTACTTTTATACTTGTTGACTCCTTTATTCAAAATTCGAGAACGCCAATCTGCGAGAACCAACCTACGTTACCTTCGTTCGTCCACCCTTCGTTAATGCATCCGCATGCCAGGCGGGCGCCA